>JARSSU010029473.1:0-44849 GCA_029619165.1 Eurosta solidaginis
GAAAAAAATAATCGTAAAGCGCGATCAAACCTCGAAAGAGATCTAGGTCCGAGCCTTCTCTTCAATTGGCGTCCGTGCTCTCTTGATTTTCTGCAAATTGGTCACGGACGGGAACTATTATGGTTTACTTATGCCAGAAGGGTCGACCGAACTGGATCTGCAAAGCAGAGAGTTTCACTGGGAGCCTTTCAGGCAGAAATACACCCGGAGTGCTTGCCAAAACACTGCCGAGGGGCGACCCCCCCCCGCTTAGAAAAAATTTTTTCTAATTGAATAAATCTATAATTTTCTAAAATTTTTGATGTTGCTCTGCCAGGGAGAAGTGAACCCAGGGCCGGCGGAGCACGCTACCATCCACACCACGGTGGCGCCCAGCTATTTAAAAAGGAAGTAAATTATGGGTCACAAGGTAACGACAGAGGGCTCTGCACTAGCGAACGAAAAGATAGAGGACTGTAAAGGATTGGCCAAGACCACAGAACCTACATGATTAGCGAAGTTCCTGGGCTGGCTGTGCACATATGTACCGCCGATTGTACCAAAGTTTTCCAGCGTAGCCCATAGCCCTCCATGAGCTCACAAGAAAAAACACAGCTTTTGAATGGAAGAGGAGCAAGAAGTGGCTTTCCAAACATTGAAGGAGCGTGGTGCATGCCCAATGTTAGCACATCCGATTCCAGGAGCAACATTTATTCTAGATACAGATGCGAGTGGATTATGCTTAGGAGGAGTTATCACAAACTGGTCGATGGACAGGAGAAGGTTTAGTTGCATATTACAGCCGTTCCGATTGGAAAACACCAGAGAGGAACTACTGTGTTACGCGGGAGAGAGCGTTGGCATGTAGAGTGCATTAAACATTTCACATACAATACCGTCCTACTGAACCAGCGATTATCCGAGTGTCAGGACAGATCACGTCGCAGCGTTGAAATGGCTCTGCAGCTCCGCTAATCGGTATAAGGTATCAATGGCACGGCTGGCATCGAGCCCCGTGACTACAAAAGCTATGACTTTCCAATTGAGCATCGAAAAGCGTAGTACACCATGGAAATGCCGAGTGCAGATGTCACGCACAGGCCATGTGAGTTTGGAATGCCAGCACTGTTCAATAGCCTGATGGCTAAAGAAGACATCATAGATTGTACGGCTAAGACTCATAACATCGCTACAGATGTCGTTGAATCGGGACTAAGGAACAGCTTAGAAAGTGCAGCTAGGACAGATGACAGATCTGTCACGTGTCACTGCAAGGGCTCGACACGAAACTGAAAGTGACACACAGCAGAGAGGAGATGTCAGCAGAGCGTCCATTGCGAGTCATATTGGCACAGTGAGTGGCACACGTTCTTAGACACTGATATCCGGTTGTACCTGCATCGAGTATGGAGAGTTAGGATGGTCAATGCAAGAAGAAACTGAAGCTGTCCCAGAAAGAGGATTCTACGCTCAGCGAGCTGCACAATGTCCAAGTGGAGGTCATCTTGGAAGGACCGAAGACGCTCGGAAGATTAAACAGAGATTCAATTATGTTGGTTGCCGTCAGTCGGTAAATGATTTGATACGATCCGCCTGAGGCTTACAGCGAGCGAAAGGCTCAAAACTCAAAGTCATGGCCAGATGAAGCAAATAAACTCAGGGCGCCATTTGAAAGGATCGCTTATGGATGTCGCGGCCCATTTCACTACTAGCAACGGCACAAGAAGTTAAAAATTCATTTAACCGGTAGATGGGCATTATTTCAAGCAAACGGCCAGAGGTATTACAACCCAATCACAAAATCAAGAAGCGAAAACTGGTAGCAGAAGTGTTATAAAACAATTGGTTGCAAGGTATGGTGTACCAATGGAGTTACATTCTGACCAAGGAGGGCATTGTTGAATCAGCGGTTCCAAGAAAATGGCAAGAAGTGGGCCATTCGGAAAAAACACGGACCAACTGCATGCACCTCAGTCCGATGGTATGGTGGAACGTTCAATAGAAAAAAATTGGGAGGAGCATTTTAAGAAAAAGTAGTATGACAAGTACATAAGGACTGGGTACACACATATCATTAATTATCGATGGGCCTAACCGATCGGCGTACATGGACACAACGGGCCAAACACCGCAAGGGTAATTTTTAGGCAATGACTTCGACAGGCAGCGATTTGAAGATGGATAAAATGCGATGCGTGAGAGGAATGTCAAGAAATCCATGGTGTCTTGGAAGAAGAGCGAGAGAGATAAAAATCTGGAAGGAAACGAGCAAGATTATGGAGTGACAAGATCAAAGCGAAGGTAAGATAAAGCAATTAATTCGGAATGAAGTCACGTTTCAGGAAGGAGATTTGTTGCTGCTGTAACAACTAGCTTACTACTTAATTGGCGCTTAACCGTCTAAACGGTTATGGCGTCAACAAGGCGCGCAGTCGCAATCCTTCGCGCCGCCACGCGCCACATTCGTCACTACCAAGGAGTTTAAATCGTTCCACTGGTCCTTCCAACGGAGATGGGGGCCGCACCTCTACCTCTGCTTCATAGCGGGTTCCGGTTAGAAAGCACGTTCCTGGCCAGCAGATCATCATCTTTCAGTGGCGCATTAACATGGCTAGCCAGCGCAGCCGATGCTGCGTTTTAATTCGCTGGACTTGTGATGTCTGCGGTAGGCTCGTCCAGCTCATCATTAAATCTGCTCGTCTCGCCATCGCCAACGCGTAGAGGTCCATAACTCTTGCAGAAGAACTTTTCTCATCGACACTCCCAAGCCGCTGTCATCTGCTGTTGCATAGGTCATGCCTCTGCACCATATAGCAGTGGACGGGTACGATAAGTGACTTGAATTATGTGAGTATGATTTCGTTCGCCGAGAGAGGACTTACTCCTTTCATTGAACCTACATAGTCAAAAAGTAGCATTTATTGGCAAGACTGCTTCTCGCTGGATTTCATGCTGATGTGTTGCTAGTAGGATTGATAAGATGGAGCTTTTTTATGTTTTTGTTTCGCCCACCCAAATAAAACGAAGTATTTTACTAATTTATACGAAATGCAAAGTGAAACACGCACCAAAACAGCGGCGTGGTGCCAAGGCGCATATGCGCAGAACTCTTTGCTCAGATGGACAGCAGGTATCGTTTATGTCCTCATTCACCATTAAACCATCTTACCCCTTCTTTTTCCAGTTTGCGATTAAGCTAGAACTAATAGCGCGGGTGTTTAGAGCCGAGAATCAATGTCATCAGGCATAGACAGTAATTGCACGCTTGTTATAGTATATTGTCACACAGTGCGGTTCATATTCTGCAGATAGATAATTTTCTCCAGCATTCAATCAAAGAAATCGTACGGATAGGTGGGTCACCCTGTCTGAAACCTCGTTTAGTTCGAACGGCTCGGAAGTCCTTCCCAAATTCTGACTGATGCTGATGGTGTTGCTCAACTTCATTTTGCACAGCGTATAGTTTTGTGGGGAAAAAATTCGAACAGTGCGCCCATATGGCAGCTCCTTTCGTGCTGTCGAGGCGGCTTTAAAGTCGACGAAGAGGTGATGTGTGTGTCGATTCTCTTTTCACGGGTTTTCCAAGATTTGGCGCATTTGTGAAAATCTGGTCGTGGTTCGATTTACCAGGTCTGAAGCCGCACTGATAAGGTCCAATCAGGCCGGTTCACGGTGGGCTTAAATCTTTCGCACAATACACTTGAAAGGACCTTATATGCAATATTAAGAAGGCTGATTCCATTAGTTGGTGCATTGTTGCAGTATCCCCTTCGTTGTGGACTGGGCAAAGAACACTTTAGATTCCAACCGTCGGGCCTTGCTTCGACCGCACATATTTTGCTTAGAAGCTGTGCATGCACGCCTTACCAACTCCTGCCGCCGGCGAACTTGAATAGCTCCGCAGGCATTCATCAGCGCCCACGGACCTTGTTGTTTTTCAATCTGGTTATGGCTATTCTAACTTCGTCATAATCGGGCGGGGGGACATATATCCATCATCATCGATTGCGGGATCGGGTTCTTCATATCTGCGCGGTGAATTGCTGCCTCATTTAGGAGAGCAGAGAAGTATTCCCTCCATAATCTAAGCACTCTCTGGACATCAGTTACAAGGTCGCCGTTTTCATTCGTACATGAGTTTGCCCCGGTCTTAAAACCTTCCGTCTGTCGCCGTATTTTTTGGTAGAATTTTCAGGCGTTATTCCTGGTGGCTAGCAGCTCAAGCTCCTCGCACTGACGCCTTTCTGCTTCTGCTTTTTTCTTCCTGAAAAGGCGTCTCGCTTCCCTTTTCAACTCACGATAGCGTTCACACACTCCTATTGTCGCGCTCGCTTTTAACGTAGCCCTATAGGCAGCGTGTTTTCTTTCAGTTGCAACGCGGCATTCTTCATCATACCAGTTGTTTTTCGTGGCCGCCGGTAACCAATTTTTTTCCTCGGCGGCAGTACGAAGTGCTTTGGAGATATGCCCCCACTGCTCCTGTATTCCTTCAGGATGAGTTGTGCTCTCAGAGAGTAGGTGTGAGAGCCGAGTTGCGAAATCATTGGCAGTTTGTTGTGATTGAAGCTTTTCGACGTCTAGCTTTCTTTGTGTTTTTTGTTCCTTGGTATTAGCCGCGTTGAGGCGGGTGCGTATTTTGGCTGCAACGAGATAATGGTCCGAGTCGATGTTAGGTCCTCAGATCGTGCGCCACATCTAAAACACTGGAGGCATGCCGTCCGTCTATCACAACGTGATCGATCTGATTGCGAGTATTTCGATCAGGAGACAGCTATGTAGCTTGATGTATCTTTTATGCATGAATCTCGTGCTGGATATGACCATGTTTCGAGCACCGGCAAAGTCAATCAGCCTCAGTCCGTTAGGAGAAGTTTCATTGTGTAGGCTGAACTTTCCGACTGTAGGGCCATAAACACCTTCTTTGCCCACCCTGGCGTTAAAGTCGCCAAGCACGACTTTTATATCATGACGGGGGCAGCGCTTGTATATGCGTTCTAATTGTTCATAAAAAGTGTCTTTCACTCATCGTCTTTCTCCTCTATCGGCGCATGGGCGCAGATGAATGATATATTAAAAAAATTTGCTTTTATTCGGATAGCGGCGAGACGCTCGTCCACAGGCGTGAACGCCAGCACTGGCGACAAAGTCTCTCTCCCACCACGAATCCGACGCCGAAACTGCGCTTATTCGCATGGCCACTCCAATATATGTCACAATTTTTGATCTTCTTTCTTCCTTGCTTCGTCCAACGCATTTCTTGGATGACGGTGATGTCAGATTTTGCTTTGACGAGGACATCAACCAGCCGGGGCATCTGCACCAATCCCATTCAGGGAGCGGACGTTCCAGGTGCATGCCCTCAATTCATTGTCCTTCAAACGTTTGCCATGGTCGTCATCAATAGATAGTGTATTATCCGAGGCTTGTTGTTATATTTCATTGGAGTATGGTTTTACGTGGTGGGTCCCAAGCCAGCGCACAACCCGCTCAGCGGGGTGTGAAAATATTACTTGGCACGTTTATATAGCGAGCCGCTTGCTCCAAGACAGACGCCCGCTTGCAGCCGCACCTAGAGGTGTACAGACGCTGCCGATGAGATCTCCCCCGGCTAGCCCTTAAACCGATTATGTCAGAGTGGCCTAGCCAGGTTGTCGCCTTCTCACATTAGCTCACCGCTAAACGGGTTGTTTAGCGGCTACCCAGAAGATACTTGGCCGCAAGCGACCGGCAGTAGTGAGCTGCTTGAACGCATGCAAAAGAATCGCTCTGGCCATTCCCAGGTGAATGGCGGTCAGAAGCTTTCCCCACTTTCGTGCACTTCTACACACGGCCCCACACACACGGCCTTCACACACGGCCCTGCTATACAACCCACAACGAAAAAAAGGTTTGTCCCCGAAATTGCAGTGTAACTGGGAAGGTCCATACAAAGTTGTAAAAACGGATCAACGATGTAGTGTACCGCATACAAACCACTACCAAACCACGAACCAAAATGAAAGTGGTTCAGTTGGAGAGATAGCAGCGTTTAGATCGAGATATTTGTCTGATCGGGACGATCAGACTTAGGTGGAGGGCAGTGTCACGGATATTAGCATCACTAAGCTGTACCATCACTAAGGCGATGCTAAAACCATGCTAAGCGATATTTTCGTCATAATCAAATCATGTATACACATATATAAGGCAGCCGAGAGATGTCACACACAGATGCATTTACTTATACGCCTATATGTGCGCGAGAGACTGTAAACTACAAACATTCACATCAATAGTTCAATCATTATGTATCTACGTAAACGAATAAATAATTGCGTCTACACATATGTACCATCTACGAATACGAGCAGCGGAGAGTCAATGCGCAAACACATGCATATATCTGAGATACTCCTATAGGTATGCAATGAGAAAAATTATAAAATGTGAAATTGTAGTTACAGCTGAGAAGTTTGAGAGCTACTGGGCTAGTAGATTCTGGAAGCGCTAGACGATGTATAAAGTTGTGCAATTGTAGTTACAGCTGAGAAGTTTGAGAGCTGCTGGACTAGTAGATTCTAGAAGCGCCTAGAAGATGCGAATGTTAAAATCAAAGAGTATAAAAGGCGACAGATGTAGAGGCGCTGGAATTCAGTTTGATTTGAGTTGTCAAACAGTTACGACTAAGACGATATCTAGCGAGCAATAGCAGTATTATTTGAAAGTCAGTTTTCATTTAAGCTATCAGTTTGGTTCTTAAGCTATTCGTAGCACAGTTTGAGTGTTATTGTGAAGTATTTTAATAAAGGCCATTTTCCATTATTCAATATTGGAGTTATTTATTCAACAGTTTAGCGATACGAACCTAGCAAAAGGGCAAATAAGAGGATTTGCAGCAAATTCGTTACAATATACACACATACGTAGGCTCATAGGTGCAGGCGAAGAACTTGCCGCTTATTGGAATTGGAAGTTGACAAACTGTAAATTAGATTTAAGAAAAATATTATAAAAGAGGAAAATGAATTATTAAAGTTACAGTCAATTAGTCACCGACAACGGCGGCGTTTTTCTTGTGCGGATTTAATGCGACAGGCAATACTATAAAGTTTATTTGTGCTCCCCCAAAAATTATATAATAATATTACTAAACAATCTTAGTAAATTTTCAACAGGTGGACGCCTTTTCGAAATATCTATTTTACAAAGTTTCTTCTCAAAGTTATATTTGTGGCAATAAACCAATCCATTACCACGTTTTCATCCCTTTTTTCGTATTTGGTATAGAATTATGGCATTTTTTTCATTTTTCGTAATTTTCGATATCAACAAAGTGGGCGTGGTCATAGTCGGATTTCGGCCATTTTTTATACCAAGATAAAGTGAGTTCAGATAAGTACGAGAACTAAGTTTAGTAACGATATATAGATTTTTGCTCAAGTTATCGTGTTAACGGCCGAGCAGAAGGACAGACCGTCGACTGTGTATAAAAACTGGGCGTGGCTTCAACCGGTTTCGCCCATTTTCACCAGAAAAAGTTATCGTCCCAGAATCTAAGCCCACACGAAACTTCACATGGATTGGTAAATTTTTGTTCGACTTATGGCATTAAAAGTATTCTAGACAAATTAAATGAAAAAGGGCGGAGCCACGCCCATTTTGAAATTTCTTTTATTTTTATATTTTGTTGCACCATATCATTACTGGAGTTGAATGTTGACATAATTTACTCTTATACTGTAAAGATATTAAATTTTTTGTTAAAATTTGACCTTAAAAAAAATTTTTTTTAAGTGGGTGTGTTCGTCATCCGATTTTGCTAATTTTTATTTTGAACATATACAGTAACAGTAGTAATGTTCTTGCAAAATTTCATCTCGATATCTTCAACGACTGCCAAATTACAGTTTGCAAACTTTTAAATTACCTTCTTTTAAAAGTGGGCGGTGCCACGCCCATTGTCCAAAGTTTTACCAATTTTCTGTTCTGCGTCATAAGCCAACCCACCTACCAAGTTTCATCGCTTTGTCCGTCTTTGAAAATGATTAACGCATTTTTTCGGTTTTTAGAAATTTTCGATATCGAAAAAGTGGGCGTGGTTATAGTCCGATATCGTTCTTTAAAATAGTGATCTGAGATGAGTACCCAGGAACCTACATACCAAATTTCATCAAGATACCTAAAAATTTACTCAAGTTATCGTGTTAACGGACAGACGGAAGAACGGACGGACGGACATGGCTCAAACAAATTTTTTTTGATACTGATGATTTTGATATATGGAAGTCTATATCTATCTCGATCCCTTTATACCTGTACAACCAACCGTTATCCAATCAAAGTTAATATACTCTGTGAGCTCTGCTCAACTGAGTATAAAAACGCAGCTGCTACACACTCCCCAAAACCTTCAGGGAGTGTCTTTCTTTATCCCTAATAAAACAACAACAACGCACTCTTCAAGTTCGATAATTACGTTGATGGTGCGATGCCGTTTTTAACAGTAAACTTGTGGCAGAAATTACACTTTTACGCCACGATTCTAGTGTGGTAACAACATTCTTCACCACGGTGATGAATCATGTGGCAACTTTTACACCCTTTTGGTATTCTACCCGCGAAAAAAGCGGATAATTTTTTACCCACAAAAGTAGGTGGTTACATCGAAATAACCACACAACAGCTGTTGTTTAGAAAAGGGCCAAACTGAAAAATAAAGAATTGTAAGCGCAAATACGTAAAGATAATAGTAAAAAAGTGTTGCCTCTTGCTATACATATTTGTTTACATTATGTACTTTCACAGAATAAATTACAATATACCTATGTACAAACTTATCATGCATAATATGCATATACACATCGTCCCGTTATTCGTTAACCTCGTATCTACAAGTGACACATTTTCGATAAAGCGAACACGGTTGCCACACCGTGTTTTTCATTTGGAACCAAAATTAATCGAAAAAAAGGACCAAATTTTTGTTTTATTTTATTAGTATGAAATACAAAATTTTAGGATGTTTTCCATTTAAATTTTACTAAACATAGTGAAGACTTTCCTTTAATTCAAGCTGAACAAACAAATATATGTGCATGCAACCAAAAAATGGTACTATATTTTGGCATAGGATAACCCTATGTCTTTCACCAACCACACGTTGTGAACCTAGTTTTGGTCACAAAGCTTTTGGTTCTAGTATTATGTTGTAGTAGCATTGAAACGGTTCAAAATTTCGTTCTGGTGTTGCCGAACTATGTATGTGGAAAACTCAGTAAATCATAAATGAAACTAGGCAATTTTGTTAGTGCTATTTTTTAGACGCTTACTTTTTCCCTTAACGTTTAAACTTCATATCAGAGCCTAGATTCAGTAAATTTGAGTTTTGATCCCAGGCCTCAGGGATTCTGCTAGCACCTACGGGAGTAATTTTATACAAAACATTTTTGCCGAAATCAAATCTCTTTTGCATTTGCTTCTTTCTGTCTTCGAGTTAAAATATTTCTTCTGCCAAGATACGTAGTTTCAATTAACTTGCGTGGCTTAACACCACAATAGTCCTGAAATTCCTTGAACTCATTGAGCTGGGTGAGAAAGATTTAAATATCAACGTGCCAAATGAGAGGTAATGCATCGAATTTCTTTGTATAAGGTTTGAAAGTGTTAGGCTCACGGCAGAGTGCTCGCCATAAGCTGTGCTATGCGAGAAGCAATTTTTATTTTCATATATTTTACATAGTGTTGTATAACCGATCGAAATATCTAGCCGTTATTAATAGCCGTGTTTTTTTTACACGCGCATACGTCTCGTTTGCGCATAAAAAAACGCCTATTCTCGCTTAGATAATGCTTAGGAGTTCCATCTAGCGGCAGTGGTTAAACAACTAGCTACAGCACAGGGTGTACCGAAAAGCGGAGACACAAACCCTCTGTTGTATTTCTGTGTATAACATATAGCTGAATCAGTTGTGATAAATAGTGGACGCGCCATAGAATACATAGAATTAGTGCAGAGGGTGAAGCATATACTGTTTTCACACAGACGGCTTATTGAATAATAAGGCAGTTTTCTACATTAAGACGCTTATTGAGCTCAATCTTCCCTACAAAATTCGAATCTATTATTATTTCATTAGTAGCTAATCGAATGCCTAATGAAGTCAAAAGCACAATGCAACTCTGTTGGCAGCGTTCCGCTTCCGTTTCCGCTTCTTAGTTTTTCAAAGCAAATGTCATGTCTGCATGGCGGAACGATACAAGGTGGCCGCATCGAACAGCTGATTATAACCTTTTTATTTGATTTGATACGATTTTGACATTTGTCCATCGAATTTACAAGTCCATGGAATTTTTTTTGTTTGTAGGTATGTCACCATGCTCCCACCTTGTATCGTCGACATGATTGTCTGTCTCATCCTTCATACTAATCGAGCAGTTACTTCTGTGTGAAAGCAAAAAATTTACGATTTCATTAGCAGGTGAAATGAGATCATTAAGTTTCTGTGTGAAACAGTATAGACACATATTTCAGTTACATCTGAGTATAATGCGTATTGAAATTTAGTAGTACTAATTTTATGCGTCGCAATTTAAGAGATGTATTTAAAGTTTGTCGCTTAGCAGTCCATATAAAGTTTAAGCGTAAACGTATATAGATGTGAAAGAAACACAGCTAATATTATTATAAAATAAGAGTTTTTTTTTATTAGGCGGTTATTTCATCAACAATTAACGATAATGTGTTTGCCAACACTTTTATTTTTAATGTCTGGCATAAATTATATCCTTGGTGGATTGTTATTGTTCTGGTACATTGTATTGACTGAGCAATTATTAATGTGAGATTTCCATTGAAGTAAATTCAAAGTAATATGGGGGCAAACGAAAGTGTGGCGAATTTTTTGGCAATATTGTGAATTTTACCTGAGTGAAAAGAAAGAAAAGTACTGACGCTAAAAGAGAAGAAAAGGGACCAGCGGACCAATAGGGGGACGGAAGGGACCATTTTTGTCCAAATGGACCAAAGTGGCAACCGTGAAAGCGAGAAAACTACCTTTCAAAATTTCTCCACAGACACTGGTGAGTTTTTCGGCGATGGCAGCATTACCACTTGGGCCCAGAATCGCGGATAAAAGAACTGGTAACGATATTCGGTTACATAATGTTCTGGGTACTATTTTACCGGTAACGCTCAGAATCGGGGCGTTAGAAGATTTTAAGTAAATAGATTTTGCGATGATTGTCCCAATAGCTGATTATTTTCGTATGTGGGCAAAGCATCGCTACAATTGCATCGAAAGACTTGCTCTCATCCGACGCATTTGCATCAGACTCATCTTGACTAATAAGACTCTCCCATTATTTTTTGAACAAAACTACATTCTTCTTTATAATGATGAGTTTCTTCATTGTCAGATAGACATGCATCCTATATGTAATTATTATTTTGAGGAAAATTTGCACAATAAATCATCGAGGTAAATTATTCACTTGCATCATTGATTTTTGCTTACACTCGTGCTCGTCATTTTGAAATTTGATAAATGAAATCGCAGAATTTCGAAGTAATCTTTAGCACAGCAGGTAGGCGCCTAAATATATTGGCATTGTCTTTGCACGTGTTTCAAATTTTGCATTAACGCTAATGTTCGTATAAGTGCACATATGCGTTTCTATGTACACTTGTGTGTGGTCGTGGCAAGTGATAAATTTGCAGATTAGCTGCAGGTGCAACAAATCACCCACAACGCAGAGGTGACCTACTGACCGACCGATCTAACGAACGAATTAAAAATGTTTTATCGATATTTTGAGGTTGTCTCGCCAGCGCACAACAGGAGGCTGGAGCCTTTCGCTCGAAGGTTGGCGTTTAACGATTACTCTCGATACACATATCTGCATATACGTTTGCCAAATATGTATATGCACATGCATAGGTAGAATTGGTATTTCGTACTTTTTTGTAAGGTAAATGTGGTTATGTCTACGTGAGTCGGTGTGCGTCCTAAGTCTATTTATTGCACCACATGTGTTCGTCATATAGTTTGTCACAGTTTTAGAAAATCAATAAAATTGTTTCCATACATAAAACTACCAAATGCTTTGTATGTAAGCGTTTTTCAACATTATTAGTTTCGAAATGATGTCAATTTGCTTGTCTGATCTTATCAGTAGATATTTTGCAAAGTACTGAGACCATATATTAGTGTTTTTGAAAACAAAAAAAAACAGTTTTTATGCCAAGATCAAGAGCCGGGTTACTGATCGTGTTGACTCAAATTTGTCTGATTTACGAGGTTTTTATTAAGAGCAATTGGGTGACTTCACTCAAAATGCCATTTTTCGTCATTCATGTCAAATTTGGTTTGAGTTGCTTCAATCGCACGCCCAACAAATGCCCTGAATATGAATGGAGATCAGAAGCGTTTCCACTTGCATCTAACGTGATCCCATCCTCTATGAAAAAAGCGATCGGCAAAAAACCTTAATATGTAATATAAGAGATGACGAATTTCGGAATTTTCTGGATATAAAAGATCAATCTTGGGATACCGGGGCTGTCCCGAAATTTAACCTTGTGGTTTTAACAAAAAACTAAATAAAAAAACACAAAATTTATAGTACAAAACAATAAGTTAAAGTAATAAATATTTATATTTATTTTTCATTTTAAATGAAATTTTCTGCTGAGTGTGAAATCGGCCGTTTTTCCAAACGCATAAGAATTGGTTAACTGGTCAACAGTCATTTTGTGGCAAGTTTGGTTGATATCAATTTCATATTAAACGGAAGCGCTGAATATGAAAACAGTTCCAGTTTTTGTCATATTTGTTCCAGTTTTTTTAGATATTCAAAGCTAAAAGTGCAAAGAAACACGCTTTTAGGTACATTTGAAATCACGTCACTTATAGAAATTTTGTTAAGACCATTATTGCTCCTGAAAATAAAAGTGCTACCTCATTTTTAGTTTTTAGAAAATCTTGTATTGCTTCTGAGAAATCGTCTGTTAAATTTACTGGGTCGAGACGTATTTTTTGCACTTTAAGGTCCGATTATCTTAAAGGTTTGAAGTGCTGTGACTGTTTTCACTCCACATCCGGGTTCACAGTTCAAAACCTTCGAGAAAGTTAAGTCCTGTTTCGGGTTAAAAAATTTATTTAGATTTTTTTTGGCCAGTGTTAAATGCGGAAGAAAAGGCGTATACGTAATTTTTGACACGAATAAAACCTTTAGAAGCAATTCCCAAAAACATTGCCACAGATTTTTAAAATGTTTTTCCCCACTTGTGGAAAGCTTATTTTGCTCTGAAATAGGGGATATTTGGGAAAGAAGTTTAAAATTATTTAAATAGATCATATAGTGATATTTTCAACAACACCGGGATAGATATCGACTAATCGCGAGATTTTAGGAACCCAGGAAAAATTAAAAGAAGCACAGTCAAATTTGAAAAAAAAGCTCGGCCTAATTCTCGTCGGAGGTATGTATAGCGTTGTCTTTATTTTTATTTATATACAAGCATGTCATTTAGTCGGCGGCCACCGTGGTGTGATGCTAGCGTGCTCCGCCTATCACACCGTATGCCCTGGGTTCAACTCCCGGGCAAAGCAACATCAAAATTTTAGAAATAAGTTTTTCAATTAGAAAATTTTTCTAAGCGGGGTCGCCCCTCGGCAGTGTTTGGCAAGCACTCCGGGTGTATTTCTGCCATGAAAAGCTCTCAGTGAAAACTCATCTGCTTTGCAGATGCCGTTCGGAGTCGGCATAAAAACATGTAGGTCCCGTCCGGCCAATTTGTAGGGAAAATCAAGAGGAGCACGACGCAAATTGGAAGAGAAGCTCGGCCTTAGATCTCTTCGGAGGTTATCGCGCCTTACATTTATTTTTATTTTATGTCATTTAGTAGTAATAATTTTCAATTGTCAATGACTGTCAATTGGCGTCTCGAATCAATGACATGGAAAAAAAGAGCGAAAAAAAATTAAACATAACAATCAGATAACAAGCAGCTGCTGCGCAAACAATAATTTGACAATTGCCATAACAATTTAGTTGGAATTATAGATATCACACAGTGTCATACACACCTTTACATGAAAAATGCTTGTTTAAGTGTTTTCAATATTTGATTCCTTACAACTTGAAGCTGTCAAGCCGCTGCGCATGTGCAGGTGAGATTAAAATATTAGATTTGTGACGCGCATATGTGAGCCATGTGCTGTATTTATGTGTGTAGACCTGTGCTCATTTACGACAGAAATCAGCAAAAATTAGCGATACTCGACAATGCCAAATGGATGCTGTGCAATACAAAAGACCTACATTTCCGAAATGGGAAAACTAAACAGAAAAAAAATGTTATGCAAAACTGAATGTATGCATATCTAAATAACAAATGTATGCATTTCAATTCCTTAGAACGGATTGCATTAAATTAGAATGGGAATAATAGCCATGTCAAACATTTTCTTGGCAATATAATATTAAGTGTCTTCAATTAGCGTGGTCGCCCTTCGGCAATTGTTTGCATATGCATATTAGAGGTTTACGCCGATTACTTTATCGGCGGTGGCGGCGTAGGCTCTATTATATACCGGCGCGGAGGCGTGGGCGGCAGCGCCGGCGTACGCCGATGTTCTTACTTTAAAAAGCTTTACTTAAAAAGCTATTCAAAAAATTATATTTGAGAAAGGTTTTGTTTGTACGTATTTAAGGAAATCAACGTTTTGGCCATTTCGGAAAGATCCGGGGTTTTGCCTTAAAATCTCGCAGATTGTTCAAACATTTTCCGGAGTAGCTCTTTGCGGAGGGATTGTTCCTCGTTCAATTACTCCAGAGAGGCTTCGAAACTAACCGCGGTCTTTGGAATTGCTGCGTCTGCTGAACAGAAATAGAGATACATAAAATGGTCACACTTTTGTCTGTATATCTCGTGCAAAGCGTAGTTTCACCTGGGGTTAACTCCTAATAATCGTCGCGAACAAAATTTCTTTAAATCATATGTGGCTCCTTGGCGGTCACGCACAAAGGCGACTTACGGTTGCTATTAATGGTCTTTTAATACTCATGACTCTCGTGGCACAGATAGCGTATTCGGCTGTTTTTAGGAGCTACAATTCCCGATGTGCGAACAGTAGCAATCCCGACCACCAGTCGCTACCATGCCTCCTGGCCCTCACACTATATGACAGCACAGACGCTATAGGACGGCGACTTCGAACTCATACCTTCGTCGACGTCACTGTCCTAGAAGCTCTAGGTGTAGCTCCTAAGACTTTCTAACGGATGTTTTTGTCGCGCTATGCTGCCGATCTACACCAGAGAAACACCTTGAAACGTTGGGGAGTGGCTATTCGGCCAAGTGGATATCATTGCGTAACTCATGGGTGAAAATCGTATAATCGTCAGAGCATCTACATAATTAAAATTTTACAAGGATCCCCGGATAAAATTTTAAAATGTAGTCCAAGGTTTCCAGACGTTTGTGTCCACAACATTGCTTTCAATAGTCTTCGTTAAATAGAAACGATATTTTAGAATGAAAGTCGACCGAAAGTCGATATGAAAGTCGAAGATGTTAACTGCTGTTTTCCGGCCTAATGATATAAAAGCTCATTATGGATGACTACTTCGATTGTCCACTACGTTAGGGTACTAGCACACACGGTCTTGGGAAAGCTTTCTGCGAAGGACGCAGCCTCACCTGGTAAAAATATGTGCCTACATTTTCACATTTGTAAAAGGAGCCGTAACGTGTAGGTGATATTTAAACTTGGTTGATAGGCTATAATCAATGTGATTCACTCCAAGGGATTAGTTTTGGATAGGGCCGCCAAATTTAGGAAATCTCAAACCGGGAGACTTGGGTGTTGAAGGATTAAGTGTGAAAATCAAAATTAACATTTCAGACCCTATTGTATAGTTTCGCAAATAGACAACAGATGTTCGAATGTAGGCCGAAGTGATTTTTCAAACCCTTCTCATGCGTACATATATCCTCAACTTAAGTGTGAGGTAAGAATCAATTCAAAGGAGTGTTTTGCCCCTAGAACCTAATAAAGGATTTTGCATCACTGATTTCGCTTATTTTTTCAGCCAATCGCAATATAAAATTTTTTAGAAAATCGGTACCCTTTTTGGGTATTTGGTTTTTTTACAACTTGAGGACAATTTGAAAACATATTCGCCTTGGGTCATTTTATTTGAATTCATTGTTCATTACTAATTTTTTGAAAAAAATATGCAAAGTGAGCATACAAATTTATTATCAAACTTTTCTTTTAGTGTTTTGTTTTAATAACTAGGTGAATTTGGTGATGCAAAGTCCGTGTTAAGCTAGCATTGAAAGTGATTGTTTGTTTAAATAGCTTTTGAACAGTTAGAATGAGTTAAATTTCGGAATTAGTTTCTTATAACTGGCAGTGATGTGCATCCGTTGATACCCCATTCGATCATATCCGACCAATTTTCGACATGAACAATAAATGGTCTAAACAGTCTTATACTTTTTTCACACAGAAACTTAATGATCTCATTTCACCTTCTAATGAAATCGTAAATTTTTTGCTTTCACACAGAAGTAACTGCTCGATTAGTATGAAGGATGAAATGTCAAGCGAATAAAATGACAATGCTATATGACAGACAATGACATTTACTTTGACAAATGACATTTTTAAGCACTGAACACACCAAAAACTAAGAAACTGAACGCTCCCAACAAAGTTGCATTGTGCTTTTGACTTCATTAGGCATTCGATCAGCTACTAATGAAATAATTATAGATTCGAATTTTGTAGGGAAGATTGAGCTCAATACGCGTCTTAATGTAGAAAACTGCCTTTATTATTCAATAAGCCGTCTGTGTGAAAACAGTATTAAACGAGTAGAAAATGTAGTAACCGCCGGACGCCGCCGCCGCGCCGATATTTTTAACATTTGGCGGCGGCGTGTGAAAAACGACAAAAATCGCGGCGACGCGCTTATATCTCTAATGCATATACATAAAATATGTACGAAAAATTAAAAAAAAGGACGAAACAAATTTGAAGAAAATCTCGGGCCTTAATCTTCCTGTGGTATATCGCGCCTTGTACTTATTCATTTTATTTTTTTATATCTCAAACTTACTATTATATATATTTCAGCTAAGGACAGGAAAGGTAAACAAGGAAATAAAATAAAAAGAAAGAAAGGAAAGAAAAGTAAAGAGAGTTAAGGAAAAGGAAAGGAGAGGAAATTAAAGGAAAATATTTTAAGGAATAGGAAAGAAAGGAAGGAAAGTATATGAAAGAAAAGAGTCACACTAACTATATCAACTAACTATATTTTACTTTGCCATACAAGCGCCTGCTTTGCATTATGCATATAAACAATTCAAAATATATACGATTTGTCTCGCACCAAACATGAAATGCCCTTATTGCAGAGGTTTGGCCACATGCTAAGCTTATAAAAGAGTTTCCTGAATTTTGGTTCATGAATTCGGTTGTCTTCTCACTAAATTAATGTCATACTCTTACACTGTATCCTTTTTGTCGGACTAGGGGATTTGACGGAAAGACAGCCAAAAACTCACAACGTACGTACAATACATGTAGCAAGTATAGGATAAAACACACTACGATTTTGTTTTTTAATTGTTGTTAGAAGATATGATCGGCCAATCGGCTCTTTTTTATCCCAGAGAGGCGCGACTATTACGTTCCCAAGCGCTTAATTCATATGGCTTTAGTTACACGGTACAACAAAATAAGAACATTTTCTTTGTTCAAGAAAATTGACTTCGTACAGAGTATTTCCTCTGAACACACTTATAGTTCAGAACGTCTCAGCTGGTTTTTATTTGCACTTACACACAAGAGGTATTTGGTCAAGTGCAAAACATCTACAAGAGTTACAACTTTATGTTCTTGAAAATATGCTTTCTGTACAAAGCTTAACATTTCATACTTACATCTCAACTAGCCACGATAAGTACTTTTAAAGGGAACACGAAAATACCCAGTAGATCTTAAGCAAAGTTCTGCATTATTAACTTCCATATGCTTCCAGGAAAAAAGTGAAAAAGTGGCGGAAAAAGGAATGGTGGAATTTCAGTAATCCTTCAGGAACCTAGGGATGTTTTGCGACCAGCTTATTAGCTAACATGGTTTCTTAGCTTATGGTATTTCCTAACGTTACCTACCGCAGATTCAAACCCTTCGCTTACGCAAAGTTATTTAGCGTGTGAAAAGTGTAAATGATATAACACCTTCAACTGATATATTATTATGTAGAAATAAACAGTTAAATTTTAGTATTCTTAATAACTTCATTAGGTTCCCTAAAAAATTTAGTACCAACTGTTTACACGCTCGGCTCACTTTGAAGTTTCATATATTTCCAATGGAGTTGTTGCAGGGACGTCACAACGAAATTTTTCGTAGGGGGCCAACCCAAATATTAAAACAGTTAGTATTTATTTATATATATTTTCCATTCAATATTTATTACAAATACATTCAAATTTATTTCGATTATTTTTATTAATTTTCACTGTTTAACACCTTATCGGGGCAAAATAGATATACAACGTTCAATCACGCTACTTTTAAAATATCTTATATATTATTTCTAATTGCTGTTTTTACGCGCATGTTTCTTTTTCGCTCTTATTTGGAATCCAAATCTATAAATAATAAAGTTTTGGTTGTAAAGATGGAGATTCGTGCAATTAGCGAGCTTTGGGCATTATTGGTCGTAGTGATTTTGTTTAGCTATATTTTATTAAGATAATTTGTTGAAAATAAACGATTGTGAGTACACAAAGAAATCTATTTTACTATGGCACTATTGGGAATATTTGATTAGAACTAACACAGCATTACCGGCAGTTGCTAACATTCGTCAGATGGCAGCGCAGGCGCATGTAAGGTTATAGATGTTTGAACAGCTGATTTCTGTTGATATTTGATACGAGACTTTTATATTTGTTGCACAAGATGCACACGGGTCCGGAAAGTATTTCTTAATACGTAGTTTCTCAAATATGTCTTAATTTAATACTAAATAATATGTTCCCTTAAGATCCTTCTCGCACTGTCTTTCAACCTCTAGAAAAATCAGTCAAAATAAATCACCCTTTATATATTACCAAAGGTTGTTTTCCGATCTTTTCGCGAAACGAATTCTTTCGTGATTTTTTTCAAATCCAAAGATCCAGTTCTTTTTTATAAACATAAAGTAGCATCTTTCGCAAGATGCTGCTGAAGCTGGAACACTCATTATTAGATGGACTTGTTCATGAAAATCGTCGATGTATGTACAAAAAATCGATACCATCCGATTATCGACTCTGAAATGAATTCTTTAGGCTCTGTTTATACTTCGAAATATTAAGACTGGCCACATTGCGATGGTCTGGTTAATAAGAAAAGGTAATTTATGAAACAGTTGATGGATCAATAGAATTAAATTGACATAAAGTGATCATATATTGCCCCTCGCTGCCCCACGGTTGCAACTTCCCTGAGTTGTTGTATTTGATGTTCAAAATAAGTTGATCATCACAATAACTACACTAGACGTGTTGGCACCCAAGATTGAGTTGTAAACTCACAAAACGTTTATTTGTACTTCACACCTCTGTTTTATTGTTTTACGTTAACAAATAGATTGGCAGAAGAATTTTGTTGTCTTTACTCTTTCCTACTTATTAGTATTTACAAAGTTTTACTTTTCTTTTGAATAAACTTTAAATAAATATGAAAGGTGTTGAAATTATATTTTCTTAGGATATAAAGGCGTTCGAGCGGCAAGAGCAGGGTTAGATTGGATTAGAAATCTACAAAAATACGTGTGTACCTACCTACATATTTGATTTCGGATGGGGAAAATTGAGAGGCAGAACAACCACGCACACACACACACACACAAATATGACATATGCGCAGCATAGTAGATATTACACCATTCATATCATTAGATGTGCTTATTTACTTTGGTAATAAATCCAGCGCAATGGCAAATAATCACGTATCACGCGTGCGCGTTGAATTGCATAGTAGAAAAACATCCCAAGTCAGCGTCAGTTAAGTGAAGGTGAGTGAATGACTGCTTGCGTACGTGCAATAATCAACAATGAATGAAGGTGGTTGGATGCTGCTTAGAAGTTACTTTTATTATATTTTATCATATTTTCGGTATTCTTATATTTTTGCTTCAATAAGCTGTTCATCAGTCAAAATGAATGTGTTTGTATGCGCGACTTGCAGGTAATAATGAGCAAATATAAATAAAATTACAACCTCGACGGTGCGACAGACACGAACATAAAAAGTAAATTATTAAGGATATTAACCATGTGTTTTTGTTATTTACGTTAAATATTAAAGGAAAAAACGAATAAAGGTAAAATGTTGATATTGGTACAAAGAAATTTTTAGATAAAAATACATTTGAAAGGTTGATTATATATTTATTTATTTATTTAGAAAGTAAGGGTGTACATATAAGACTGAGTCTTTTAAAGTAGATACATCACAAAAGTGGAAATTCAAAAATTTTAAAACTTTGGTCTATTACAATACGCAAGTATTGAAAGGAAAAGACTGGTAAAATCAACCGAAATACGGGTCATTTCAACCGAAATTTCTCTTAATTTTTATCCATCGCAACAAGATGTTGAATCAACTGCGCACAAATCGTTGATTCGTAATTGACCGTTTTAGTAGTCAAATGAACAAAAAAATTTATTGCGACAGCTTTGTACGAAAGTACCTATGTTGCCATATAAATAAATGTAAGGCGCGATAACCTCCGAAGAGATTTAAGGCGAGCTTCTCTTCGAATTTGCGCCGTGCTCCTCTTGATTTTCCCTAAAAATTGGCCGGACGGGACCTACATGTTTTATGCCGACTCCGAACGGCAATTGCGAGGCAGATGAGTTTTCACTGAGAGCTTTTCATGGCAGAAGTACACTCGGGGCGCTTGCCAAACACTGCCGAGGCGCAACCCCGCTTAGAAAAATTTTCTTCTAATTGAAAAACCTTATTTCTAAAATTTTGATGTTGCTTTGACCGGGGTGCGAACCCAGGGCAGGCGGAGCACGCTACCATCACACCACGGTGGCACTTACTAACCGAACGTCATGAGCTTACATCAAATATGCTGGCACACATTAAGCATTAAACACTTAATTATTTTGTTTTATTAAACGCATTTTCACAAATTTTATATTTTATAATTTATTTAATTTATCGTTTTGAATTTTCGTAACACTTTAAGTTGAAACGATTCCAAAACAACTCAAACTTTTATGTTGTCGGAAACATCAACTTTAAAAAAGGAAGCTTTTTATTATCTTATTAAATTCGTTCGCGTGAGTTAAAATTCTTAAAAACTTGAACAAAATGTTACTAACTTTAGAAAAATCCTGTTCGTTGAAACAAAACTTTTGCAACAAGAGGGCGCAATCTTGCATTTCGCTTGGAGGAGAATTTGCAAAATTGTACCCGATAAATAGGTATCCCGGTATCTCATAATTTTTTGCACATTAAATTCAAAAAAGGGGTTTTCGTTTTGTACTGATAACTGAAAAACTAGTTTTTTATTGTTTTCTCATTTTGTGTGTTATTTTGTTTGGTGGTTTTCTTATTTTGGTATTTTTTTTTAAACAAGTGGCACCATCGTCATAAGTACAAAGTAGAGAGCGCAGTGAGCGTAAAATTCTCTTTGAAATTTGCTTATGTATTTGCTGTTGATCGCTTTTGAAATGACCAGTGAGATCAGTTGTGTTAACAGAAAAAACAGTTAGATTGACCAGGAATCTGTCAATTTTACAGAATTTTGTTAACTTAAGAGCGACAATTTCTCTTCTGTTGAAATGACTAAACTAATTTGTTCCTTTGACAAAGAACTCGGTCGAATTAAGCGTAATTTGATTAATTTCACCGAATCTCCTTCAAGTCAAGAACAACAGAGGCGATTTGTTGATTTTACTAGCACCATTTCTTTCAGTGTAGTACTTTAAATTCAGAACTTATTTAATATTAATATTATATTTATAATTTTAAAGTTAGAATTTGAAAAACTTAGTAAAAGGAAAAAAGAAAGGAAGGATATAATGTATAGAGCAATATAGATCGCAATCACTTTCACACTGTAGAAATAAAATAATTGTGAATTACCCTTCTGTAGCTACATCTACCCATAACAGCTTTGACATCTTCTGGAATTGAATTCCAGAGCCTAGCAGCATTAACGAAGAAAAGCCGTGAAGAGGCAGGTATTAACATTTAGGGATTATCAGAGTTTGATGCCTTCTGGATTTTGTTAGTATTAATTTAACGTAAAGGTGTTCCGGAGCTTTATATTCTAAAAGCTTATACATGAACGTGCAATTTCTAGCAGCGAGATAGTCGGAAATTGTGCACCCCAGAATTTTGGTCTACCATGCAGTGATGTGAACGCTGTTAATTGATTTAAACGCCCCAAGAATTTATTGTAATTAATGTGAAATAAACATATGTATATGGCACATCAATTTGTTGCTTTCACTGGATATCCAAAAAAATCCGGATATCCGATAGTTTCACAAACGAATATCAACCGTATATCCATGCCGTCCGGATTTTATCCGTGTAAACGGATATCCGTATATTCGAATATGCGGATAGTCCCAGCCCTAGGTAGTATTAATTAAAGTGCCAGCTTCTTTCTCGTCTCAAGAGGCGTAAATGAAGCTGTCATTCGTAATCTACGTAGAACAATATACACATTGCTTACAACTTTGTTTATATGGTCTGAGCAAGTCATCGTAGAGTTTACAACAAATACCAAATTTTTAACCTTTTCAGTAAATACTAAATCAGCGTTACCAATATACACCTTTGGAATATCTTCTACATGCACTACACCGCTACTTATAGGCAACACATATGACTTAACAGCATTCAAACAAAGGAAATTAACAGTAGCCCTTTGTGAAATAGATGACAGATCACAATTAATTTTATAGCACAAATCTTCAACAAGACCAACACGACTGGACAAATATAGTTGTATATCGTCAGCATAGGCGTGAACCTTTACATGCTGACACACAGAGAACACATCATTGATAAAGAGACTAAATAAAAGGGGACCAAGAACAGATCCTTGCGGTACACCAGAGGTAACGATACTAGTCATAGAGGACGTTGAGCTGCAGGTCACTTTCTGAGTTCTTCCAGCAAGGTAGCTAACCATAAGGTTTAGAGCACTGTCAGAAAACTCGTAAAATACTTGAGCTTTTTGCAAAGAATAGCATGATTCACTAAATCAAATGCTTTCGAAAAGTCTAAAGGGCAAAGGACTGTAAGATGTCCTTTGTCGAACTCCATCCTTATGTCGTCCATTATTTTTATCATAGCTGTAGAACAGCTGTGTTTAGACCGAAATCCAGATTGCAGTGGGGAAAGAAGTTTGTTTCCCTTTTTCCAAAAGCAGAAATTTGTATTGCCATTAAGGATTCACACACTTTCGAAAAAGCTGGCAGTATGCTTATCGGTCTATAATCACTTGGGCTCGTGGCATTCCTCTTTTTTGAATAGGTGTTATGACAGCTTTTTTCCATTCCGTTGGGAAAATCGCAGTTGTGAAGCTGTGATTTATTATATGAGTCAGAGTTCCTATAATAAACGCCAATGCTAGCTTCGCAAATTTAACAGATATCCCATCATTGCCTATAGCATTTGATTTAACCATAATGAGGGATTTTAATACCTCAGACTCGGTTACGCCTTCAACTTGAAATTTTTCATTTGTGCTGAGGTTATCTACAAATATCTGTGCTGGGGGAATAGGCATATCTCTACTGGCGCTTGCGAAATAATTGTTTATTATATTGGGGTCTATTTTACATTCCTCCTGTGCTTCGCCATGAACATTCAGCCTTTTCAAATTGCTCCAGAGTTCCCTTGTCGGTAAGGACGGACTAAGTTTGGCATCGCAATACGCTATCTTTGCATTTTTTTATTTTTACCTTTATATTAAGTCCCTTTCATGTTTGTCCCCTCATTTCCATACGAATTTTTGACCCACGGAAAAGTCTTTTGCGGTAACTTCCCCGTGAGCTAGACACTTGATACTTAGAACATAGTTCGGATCTGAGAGACATTACAGTGCAAATAAAAAAAATCCGCTAGGTGGCGCACGGATCGAAATATACAGAAAATTAATTTTAAAATGGAAATTTTGCGATCGACTTTTAACTAACTTCTCGTTGATCCAGAGACTTGAAACTTAGCACATAGTTTGCGAGTCGATGGCATTACAATTCGTGGAAAACAAAATGCCGCCAGGTGGCAGACGAATCGAAATAAACGAAAATCCCTGAAAAAACGCTGGGAATCTTGCAATCGATTTTTGAGTAACTTCCCGGTGAGCTGGAGAAAGGAAACTTGAGCCGTAAGTTAGAACCCGGTGACAATGCAATATTTTATCAAAAAAATTCCGCTAGGTGCCGCATGGATTGAGATATTAGGAAAATTAATTTTAATTTGGGAATACTTCAATCCATTTTTAACTAACTTCCCGGTTCGAGATCCGGTGACATGACAATTTATAGAAAACAAAGTTCCGCTAGGTGGCATGCTAATTGAAATAACTGCAAATCCCTGAAAAACGAGGGGAATCTTGCGATCGATTTTTGAGTAACTTGACGGAGAGCCAGAGACTTGAAACTTGGGCCTTGGGTCAGAACCCGGTGAAAATGCAACATTTGATCAAAAAATGCCGCTAGGTGGCGCGCTAAGTGAGATAACTGCAAATCCTTGAAAAACGAGGGGAATCCTGCAATCGATTTTTGAGTAACTTTCCGGTGAGCTGGAGGCATGAAACTTGAGCAGTAAGTCAGAACCCGGTGAAAATGCGATACTTTATCAAAAAAATTCCACTAGGTGGCGCATGGATCGAGATATCAGGAAAATTAATTTTAATTTGGGAATCTTTCAGTCAATTTTTAGCTAACTTCCCGGTTACCTAGCGACTTGTAACTTAGCACATTTCGAGACCCGATGAGAATACAATTTATAGAAAACAAAGTTCCGCCAGGAGGCGTGCTAATTGAGATAAATACAAATCCCTGAAAAACGAGGGGAATGTTGCGATCGATATTTGAGTAACTTGCCGGTGAGCTAGAGACTTGAAACTTTGGCCTTGGCTCAGAACTCTTTGACAATGCAACATTTGGTCAAAAAAAATTCGCTAGGTGGTACGCGGATCGAGATAGTAGGAAAACAAATTTTATTTTGGGAATTTATCAATCCATTTTTAACTAACTGCCCGGCTACCTAGAGACTTGAAACTTGGCACTTAGTTAGAGGCCTGGTGACAGTACAACTTATAGAAAACAAAGTTCCGCTAGGTGGCGCGCTAGTCAAGATAACTGCAAATCCTTTAAAAGAATCTTGTGATCGATTTTCGAGTAACTTCCCGATGAGCTAGAGACATGAAACTTGGGCCGTAAGTCAGAACCCGGTGACAATGCAATATTTTATCAAAAAAATTCCGCTAGGTGGCACATGGATCGAGATATTGAGAAAACTAGTTTTAAATTGAGAATCTTGCAATCGATTTTTAACTAACTTCCTGGATATCTAGAGACTTGAAACCTGAAATATAGTTTAAAACTCGGTGACAGTATAACGTTTAATCAAAAGATTTGAGCTACGTAACGCACAAGTCGAACCTTCATGGCTAGCCTTCTAAGTGTTGCAGGCGTTGTAGAATTCCACCTCGTTGAAGGCCCAACTCAATGCACGTCCTTGCATACATTTAGGCGTACGCGACTTTCACCATGATTCTTTTAGACTTTCAGGCGTATGCGAATTTCACCACGACACCCGAGGTCGAATTCTCTTGTTATGATGCGAGGTGGAATTCTGTTGTTTTCGCCAGTGTTTTCAGCGAAAATTCCCCTAATTCTATTAAATCTTGCTATTTTGAACAAATAAATAAAGATAAGAATTTTCACTTAGGAATTACTTAAATTACTAATCAAAGTTGCAATTGAAAATAAAAAGATGATAAAAATTTTAAGGACTACCTTTATATAAATGGACCAAAAAGTAGAAGGCAATGTTTCCTTTAATACAGACATAGTCTTGTTGAATTTTGACTAAAAAACTTTAACAATAGCTCTTGTAAAGGAATTTTGGGATTTAAAATTATAAAGGTAGAGTGCGTGTTTAAATTTTAAATAATCAATTAGTTAATCCCAAGTACATGGTTTTCGTTAGATTGAAAGATTGCGCTCCACTTTATAGTTTTAAATCCCAAAATTCTTACAAGAGCTATTGTTAAAGCGTTTTAGTCAAAATTCAACAAGACTATGTCTGTATTAAAGGAAACATTGCCTTCTACTTTTTGGTCCATTTATATAAACGTAGTCCTTAAAATTTTTTATCATCTTTTTTTATAATTAAGTTTGCTTTGTTTCGGCCAATTTTATACTGTGCCCAATCATATGTATTTCTAGTTCTTCTCCATCTGGCATATAATATATTTTTAGTTTTTATTGCTGACCTAACTACATTGTTGTACCAGGAGTAAGATGTATTTAAGGCTTTAACAATTCTAAGAGGTACATGCTCATTAAATAATTGGGTTAAAGTTGTATTTAACAAGTAAGGAAAGCTAAGTTCGGTTGTAACCGAACATTACATACTCAGTTGAGAGCTATGGAGACAAAATAAGGGAAAATCACCATGTAATAAAATGAACCTAGGGTAACCCTGGAATGTGTTTTTATGACATGGGTATCAAATGGAAGGTATTAATGAGTAGTTTTAAAAGGGTTTGGGCCTTAGTTCTATAGGTGGACGCCTTCTCGAGATATCGCCATTAAGGTGGACCAGGGGTGACTCTAGAATTTGTTTGTATGATATGGGTATCAAATGAAAGGTATTAATGAGGGTTTTAAAAGGGAGTGGTGGTAGTTGTATATGTGAAGGCGTTTTCGAGATATCGAACGAAATGTGGAACAGGGTGACCCAGAAGATCATCTGTCGGGTACCGCTAATTTGTTTATATATGTAATACCACGAACAGTATTCCTGCCAAGATTCCAAGGGCTTTTGATTTCGCCCTGCAAAACTTTTTCATTTTCTTCTACTTAATATGGTAGGTGTCACACCCATTTAACAAAGTTTTTTTCTATAGTTATATTTTGCGTCAATAAACCAATCCAATTAACATGTTTCATTCCTTTTTTCGAATTTGGTATAGAATTATAACATTTTTTTCATTTTCGTAATTTTCGATATCGAAAAAGTGGGCGTGGTCATAGTCGGATTTCGGCCATTTTTATACCAATACAAAGTGAGTTCATATAAGTACGTGAACTGAGTTTAGTAAAGATATATCGATTTTTGCTCAAGTTATCGTTTTAACGGCCGAGCGGAAGGACAGACGGCCGACTGTGTATAAAAACTGGGCGTGGCTTCAACCGATTTCGCCCTTTTTCACAGAAAACCGTTACCGTCCTAGAATCTAATCCCATACCAAATTTCACAAGGATTGGTAAATTTTTGTTCGACTTATGGCATTAAGAGTATCCTAGACAAATTTAATGAAAAAGGGCGGAGCCACGCCCATTTTGAAATTTTCTTTTATTTTTGTATTTTGTTGCACCATATAATTACTGGAGTTGAATGTTGACATAATTTACTTATATAATGTAAAGATATTAACTTTTTTTTTAAATTTGAATAAAAAAAATTTTTTTTTAAAGTGGGCGTGGTCGTTCTCCGATTTTGCTAGTTTTTAGTAGGCATATATATAGTAATAGGAGTAACGCTCCTTCCAAATTTCATCATGATATCTTCAACGGCTGCCAAATTACAGCTTGCAAAACTTCTAAATTACCTTCTTTTAAAAGTGGGCGGTGCCACGCCCATTGTCCAAAATTTTACTAATTTTCTATTCTTCGTCATAAGTTAAACTCACCTACCAAGTTTCTATTGCTTTGGTATGCCATGCACTTTTTCGATTTTTCGAAATTTTCGATATCGAGAAAGTGGGCGTGGTTATAGTCCGATATCGTTCATTTTAAATAGCGATCTGAGATGAGTGCCCAGGAACCTACATACCAAATTTCATCAAGATACCTCAAAATTTACTCAAGTTATCGTGTTAACGAAGAGACGGACGGACGGACGGACATGGCGCAATCAAATTTTTTTCGATACTGATGATTTTGATATATGGAAGTCTATATCTATCTCGATTCCTTTATACCTGTACAACCAACCGTTATCCAATCAAAGTTAATATACTCTGTGAGCTCTGCTCAACTGAGTATAAAAAGTCAAGTTTTGCGTCTATAGTCTCATATAACCAACATTTAGACCTATTAACATAAGATAGACTAGCGTGCAAATCACTGACGTTCACCGACTCAAGTCACGATACACGAAAGTACTACAATTAGGAGGACTATTAAATGACGAATCAAGTGAACAAAATAGCAAGTCATGGTCCGATATAAAAAACATTTGGTCAAATTTTAAAACATGGTCAGAACTGGATGTAAAAACAAAATCTATTAGGCTAGGACTAGAGTTGTTTGCATATATCGTTTGTATGAATCTGTTTACTACAGTAAGACCTGCAGTAGATACATGGTCAAGTAGTTTAGCTGTATAAGAGTCTCTTAAAAGAAGGTTTAAATTAAAATCACCACATATAATATAACGCTCATAATCAATTATATACGTCGATAAAACAACAAAAAACGAATCTAAATGCAACACTTATGAGGGTTATACACACATGATACTAATACTTTAGTTACGTTGTTAGAAATTTCTGCAATAATAAATTCCGTTTCAGTGGGATTTGAAACTACCAAGGTTTTAATTGACAGGTTAGACCTGCAATAAATTGCCACACCTCCGCCTCTTCTGTGTGAGCGGTCATGCTGTATTAAATTAAAGTGGGGAATACTGTAATGGAAGTTAGAAATAGCAGGGTTAAACCACGGTTCCGACACACAAATGACATCGACTCTAGAGTTTCCAAAAATACCCATAACATAGTCCAACTTTTCACTGTTGAGACTTCCCGTCGTTAAAATGTATAACATTCAATCCACTGGACTGGCGGCATAAAATTTCTGTGAAAGCTTTATGACTTTCATTAATGTTGCCAGTCGTTGTCCTAGAGGGGTTTAAATTCATCACACCGGATATTTGAAAGAGCAACTACAAAATTCATGTAACACAAAAACAATAGCTGTATTGCGTTGCTAACTATTACAATTAAACCACTAGCTAGCTTACGGAATTGCATGGAAAGCAACAATAACTGCAAGGGGAAGAGAGGAGAAAAGAAACAACATATGTATAAAGCGCCAAATACACGACACGAACATTTCCGCGAACATTCCGCAATCTTGTTCGCAGCTTTGGCCATACACCATACGAACTTTTGGCCGAACATTAGTTCTCTTTCAGACAGCGATGAATACGGACAACAATTGTGCTGCAGCAATATTGCTCGCTGTGGCAAGTAAGCGTAAAAAAAATTTATACATTTCAATAAATTCACTCAGACATTTTTTATTGTCCATTTTACTTTTGCGCGCACGTCTGTTCCGTTCAGAAATTACTACGATTATGAGCTATTTCATCATACACGCACGAACAGCTCGCGCAAATGTTCGCCAAAAATTAAAATATTTTGATTTTTGGCGAACATTTGCGCGAACCGGCAAACACCACCATACACGACAGAAAAGGTCGCAGAAACATGACATAACGGGAATGTTCGCGGAAATGTTCTTGTCGTGTATTTGGCGCTTAAGTGACTTAATTACTAAGCTTAAATATTTATACACTTGCTTATACACATAGTGCAAAAACATTAGGGGGACTCATGAAAGCATATAAACTTATAAGGTGTAAAACTATTTCCATTTACACACGCTGTTATATGAACGCACCTAATAATACTCTTGATAAACTTGATTCTTTATCAGCTGTATTATTGCCAAACAAAATTTTTTTGATTGTTATACTAATTAAAAAATGCCAAGATTAAGTGAAAAATCAAAACTAAAACGCCTTATTTGTTGATGTTGGAGATTTCTGATGAAAATGCCTGCTGTAATGTCTGCAAGGTTGCATTCCTTTGAGTTTACCGCGTTTACACAATCAAATGTGCGCGTAAATTTATACAAATTGTGTAAATGATTTTCATACAAAATTTGACAGCTCGTTTACGCACTAGATAAATTTAAACGTTTACACACTTTATAAGGCATTTATACGGTTACATGAGTCCCCCTATTGTTAACTCGGTTTGGCGCCAATAAGAGCATGGAGTTCGGCTCTGCTGCTCACTTTTTCATCTCATCGCGCTTCGCAACTGAAAAGCGTCGCGGATCGGTGGAGGTTTGTGCTCAGCTGCTTTACAAATTCTCCCAAAAATTTCACTCAAACAATCATGGTTACGGTTTTTTGAACATACGAAAGGATATACACATTTTTTGTAATTTATTAGGAACGATAATTACACAAATATATTGTTGTTTATTGCTTATATACTTAGATCAAGGATCGCCAAAAGCTTCGTATGGAAGCGTGACCACACCTACTTTGAAATCCAAAAATAAAAAAATGGCGACGAAGCTACTAAAAAGTACACTGTAAAAACTTCGAAAATTCATAAAATACGATTTTTTTGAATATCTCGATCCTTGCGCCACCTAGCGGCAATTTTTTTCATAGGTCGCTTTCTATTCACGTATGTATTACGTGTTCCAAATATGAGCCGCATCGGACTACAAATACGATTTTTTTGAATGCCTTGGTCTTTGCGCCACCTAGCGGCGCTTTTTTTCATAGGTCGCTTTCTATTTATGTATGTATTATGTGTTCCCAATATGAACCAAATCGGACCACAAATACCATTTTTTTAAATATTTCGATACATGCGGCACCTATCGGAGTCTTTTTTCTTATTATTACATTCTCACCCAGTTCTGAACTATATTCCAAGTTTCAAGCTTGTAGCTTATCGGGAAGGTACTTAAATTTCGACTACAAAATTCTGTTCGCTACACTGAGTCAAGCTAAATAAAACCGTTTTAAAAAAACACGGCTATTATTTATTATATTCTATTAGATAAATGAGTGATAATCTTAAATTATCTTCTACTTCAAATTTTTCACTAATTGTATATTCCATTCAATTTTAAGTTCAAGTGAGATGAAATAAATTTTTGTCAGTGCATGTCTATTCTTCATTTTGTTTTCTAAAAAAATAGCGACAACCAATCAGCGAGCAGAAATGTCGCTGGCACGTACACAAACCCAGTCGGACTGGGTGCTTTCAAAATTAACATATCGCATTGTTTTCTTGAATGCATTTAAAAATACTTCTACATGCGTTCAGTTAAAATCTAATTTAATTTAAAATTTATTTATTAAATAAATCAAATAAAGCTTGATTGTTTTTGTACAGGTGAACCAAAAATATACCCGAAAATATTACTTCAAAAGTAATTTTACACGAAATTATAGCAGTTTAGTTCCTAATGGGCACAGCAGAATACATTCGGTTATGGGCGAGAGTACAGAATGCGTGCGCGCGGGGATGTGTGGTGCGCTTGCCTATGCGGTGCTCTTGCCTGAGCGTTTTACAAAAACAATTGCTTGAAAGCGCTTATGGGGTGACGATCACTGACTTAGATAATAAAATAGGCTCGAAGTATTTGGGGAGTGTTATAGATGTTGATGGTTTTTTGCCGGATATAAATTCGGTACGTTCTGGTAAAAACCACCATTAAGGTACTAGCCTGACCATCTCGTGACCACATTGAAAATTCAAGGCCATCCTTCTTGTTGAGTCGATAGAGCATCGATTTCCCTCGTGTAGGTCAGGTTGACGATTTGGTTGTGGAAGCTGTGAAGCTATAAAGCATTGAATTGCGTTTACGAATCCCTTGAATCCCGAATTCCCATGGTAGGCAGGCCTATCGTAATTCCATAGACCCTAATGTTTAGGGGATGAAAAGATGGCTCCAAACGTAGTCAAGCTACCACCGGATTCAATGTGTTAAAGGATTGCCTGTATTCTTTATAACTCCAGAGCATTCACGAAGTGTTTTTTACGCTTAAAAACTGTGGAATATTTTCTGGGCCCAAGCGTCTTCATCCATTGGCTTCACATGACCTGACCAACTGAACATTTCATATTTGCATAACCGAGTTCTTCATAAAAGCACTATTATTCTTAACTTTTTAATTGCCTATGCAGTCCAAAATAGAATTTGTTGGCAAGAAGTAACTCAGTTGAATTATTAGGCTGACATTTTTTGTCACTATTTATACTGCATTCCAGATAAATGCAACCCTTCACATTTTCGAACTTAAATCTGTCAACAGTCAGTCTTTGATGGCAGACATTATTTCGTTTTGCTTTTACTCACTCTCTGCCCTGGAAAACTCACCTAAAGAATTATGTTACTTAAGTTCACTCCAACTATGGGTATATTTATTATCAGGTTCCCGAATGAATATATGTATGCTAGAAAATCTTTCCTAATCATAGAGGCGAGACCACAGTGATCATGCATTGCTCTACTACAGACTTGACCTAACTTCGTGGGTGTAGCATATATGTGCTTATTCAATCTAGACATGGACCAACATCTTGTGTCAGCCAAAATAACTCTGTAGAAATATTTTGCGTCGGTTTTCCGGCATCCCTTGTTATTTTTCGTTTTGAGAAAAACTAGTTTCGACTTTGTGTCAACCCTGGAAAGAGAAATAAATTAAAATCACTGACTTTGACCCACAAATCAGAATCACTGACTTTTACTTGCCAACGAATAGCACATAAAACGAGCTCACCTCACGGATACATACAAATTGAATACCTGTTATGCAAGACGAAGTGATGACGGAATAACGTTCCAAACACTTGCCCTGCCGGAAAAATAAACAACGGAGGATACCCTAATTGACTCTCTCACCTGCTATCTGAAAGAAATATTTGCTCGCCATACCTAACCAAGAAAAGCACAGAAGAGCAACTTGTGCAATGTGGAATATTACGCTGCTGTAGAAAAGAGGTGATTAGTTTTTAAGATCGTGTCAAGCTCCTCCTTTAACATTAATGACTTTTTGATAACCGAAAAGCTGGTGGAACGGTACCTATATGTTTTTTGCCGACACATATACAGGGTAGATCAATTTTCGCTGCAATTTAAGCTTTTCATGGCAGAGATACACTCGGAGTGTTTGCCAAACCACTGCCGACGGGCAACCCTGATTTAAAAAAACTGTTACAAAAGTATCTTTATATAGATTTTTCGGGGTGTTGAACAGAGAACTTCGTAATGATAGGCGAGCACGCCACAGCGGCCGTCGATAATTGTAAGAAAGGTGCCATAATTAAGAAGGTTGCACGTGATCGAATAAAAAAATTAGCAAAACAAATTTTCGAGTCATTGACTCGTTTGGCACTGAGATGCTTTAGTACCGAGTGAGCCATTGTATAAGTTCGGAAGCTTTGTTATTTTATAACCTGGACAACTGAAGTGAAAGGAAATTGGACCTGGTACATTTAGGTAGTAGAACCTCAGAGCCTTAAGGTACCAGGGACCGATAGAACGTCGACCATTCTTGGCTATCTAACCACCCTATTCCATAAGTAAAATAAAAACAAAAGCTTCGCCTCAGTAAAAATACGGGTCAAATTCGCTTGAATAAGATTCACAGCTGGATTTGATAAGCAGTCTATTTAGAGAAGGCGTAACAACTCCTCAAAACCTTGAAATCGTAGCTGATATTGCATTAAATAGAGGGTAGCCTCTGCTTTCATCTGCTTAGCTTTTCAATAGCCTTCGCGTTTCGTATAACACGCAGCTATCTTCAAGGGTCCTTTAAAGCAATCGATGAAGCAAATATAGACTAATAAAGACTGACTAGGCTATTGGTACACACTGTTATGAAGTCTAGTTTGCAGCACCTGCTAGGTATTTTCTCTCTTACAGACAGCTTTCTATATTTAAATTTTCTTTTATTCAAAAAAATATGTTCACACAATAAACATATCAGGAGAGGGTAAGTGTGACATTCAATCATTAAAACAATCGATAATATTCTCTAATAGCTTAACAATACCTTCAAAACGCAAGAGACACAAAAATTCAAAAGTACACGTGCCTGTCATTGAACAAGGGGGCAACTGAAGCCACAACCGCACCGCAAATATTGAATATGAAATACCAATCTACCTGACTGACCGGCTGCTGGCAAAAGAGCCCCAAAAGCTAAATGCCTGAATGTGCAGTGGCACCTTTGCATATCGCATTTATTGTGTTGTTGTTATTGGTTTTGCTGCAAAAAATACCTGTGCCAGCAACAGTCGAAATGTCGTTCGTTCCACCAGCTTCAAAGCAACAACAAAAATATTTTAATTTTATTCACGTTCAGTTTAATGAACAAAAAAATTATGCCACACAACGTTTGCTGAAGGCAGCATTTACTCGCATATTACCTATGGAATTGTTTTGTTGTTATTGATGATAGCTTTTATTGGATTTGTATTGTTTTTGCGCGCCATGTAGCTCGATGGCAAAAAAAGCAACAAAATCCAACAAAGCGCAAACACCTTCTGAAATATTATGCCATGCCAGCGGTTGGTCGGTGGATGTTGGTTCGTTCGAACGGCGCACTACTGGCGGTTCATAACTCACGTTTTCACTGTCACTGTTTGAGCACAAGACTTCGTACGCGTAAGTAAATAAGTATATGCCATATGTCTATGTGGGTGTTGGATATTTTGGACCATGTATACCGTGTGAGCTGTCATGCTAATATCACTCGACTTGGCACCATTGGTTGGGTGAGTTATATTGGTGCGGTTTGGATGCTGGTAGGTGGCATAGTTATCCATAATCATAAATGTCTGCAGCAGTGCGCACTGTTTTGGCTGATTTCGATATTTCTCTTCCATTTATTGTGTCAGCAATTTAAAAAAATGTTTTGGTTTTGTTGTATTGTTTTTTGGAGCACAGTCAAACTCACTTTTAGAGCATTTATCTCATTAATTTAACAGCATTCTTTTCGGGGAGTCAGGGAGTGTTTATCAAGTCGCGAAGGTTCTATGGCGCTTTGGTGTACTGTATAGAAATCGCTCCAAGTCAAGCTGCAGAATGATCACGTCGCAATGGGGTCTATGCGAGGCCACACAATCTGTAAACAGAGGAACGCCGCAGGGTGGGTAGTACCAAAAACGCGGTGGACGCTTGTCATCAACCTATTGCATAAGCGATTTAACTGACGACCAGTCAAACTACGGCTTATACAGATGTCGTTTCATTCATCATACGCGGCAGACGTCTACCAAAAATCCGCTCTCTGATGGATCAGGCTCTTCGGGATGTACTACATGCCTGGGCATCTGAATTCGGGCTAACCACCAACGCGGAAAAAAATGATCTAGTTTTATTTACTAGGAATTAAGGTCCTAAATGGAGGGAAAACCTTATATGTACAGCACAAAATATCTCAAAACACTGTCATCGTTGCGCATATCGCATTAAATAGCGGGTGGGTGGATTATACCTCAAAAAAATCTCAGCTAAACATTCCAAGCTTCAAACAACTGGCGGCTGCCATGCCTAGCTTTTCAGCAGCTTACGCGTTTCGTATACAAATCGCACCACTTTTCAATTCAATCCATTGTGGGCAATGTCCAACCCAACTCTGACTTCGACACACTGATGGACCAGGCCTTAGCTGCAAGTCCCTGGAAAGCAGTATCAAAATACACTAGAAACATTTTTTCAATGGCTGACAGATATTCCGAGTGTATATGTGCTATGAAAACCTTCTCAGCGAAAGCTCACCAGCTTGCAGACTCCGTTCAAGTCGCCATAAAAACATTGGACCGCATTGTGGGATAAATATATACAAAAATAGTAGGATGGAAATTGGAAGGGCCTAAATCTCCCCGGAGGTATAACGTACCTTGTATTTATTTTTATTTTTATAAATTTTCAAAAAAATGAAATGGTATAATTAATTTGGAGCGAATTACAAAAATTTCAAGTGCTTAAGAGTTAGACCCACCAATAAGTACACCGAAATGATGAGGATGATGAGCTGTCTGCCTGTTTGAAAGCAAATTAGTACCTTAATTTATGAGATATGATCTTGATGCTCGATTATGCATTTGTCGAAAGCGACCGGTTCGGACTACTATACTATATACATATATGTATAACCCATACAACAAAGTTTTGAGATAAGAGACTTTTTTTAATTTCACGCAATGCTTACATATGTACATGACATAGATTGTTGCCTAAAAAAGCGTCAAGATCGGTCATATATATAATAAATATCGCATACAATATTTTTTCGAGATTTATTGAAAATACAGTCCTTATTTTTCAGCGACAAGACTAACTCTTTTGTAGTAATGTACGAATCATACTAACCAGGAAAGATCTATACCTCTCAGTTTAGTCCTAGTCCATCTATTTATCTGATCTTTTCTAGCAAACAAAACTAGTACCGAGTTTCCCACATTCGTAGTTAATTCAGCGTCAGATGCCTGGGCACATATATCCCGAAGTGGCTGATTCATCAAAGCAAATTGCTGGCAGGAATTCTTAGCTTATAATTACTGAAACGTAATCTGTATACGCCGCTAGTCTGCATCCCCTTCGAACCGACTAAACAGTATATTGAAGCCAATGCCCACAGCAGAGGTGATTTCGTTGCTTGAAATAGCCTCCATTTCGAAGAAATCATCCTGCAGCATTTGGCTGGCCGAAGTTATCTTGATCTACTTCTATGGAATGGAGACTATTCCTGATTCTTCGTTTTTAGATATTATTGAAAGCAGCGGCAATGTATTTGAAAGCATTTTACCTTAACTTCTTGTATTTCAAATTTACTATATTACTATAACCACTTTGAGGTGTGCAATATCTACCGGCTTGCTATTCATGTACAGCTATTCGTACAATTTTGAATTTCAATAGAGTTTAAGCTTAAGGCTTATGAGCAGAAATGATGTGGGACAAAAGGGCCTGTAGTCTTTGAGGCACAAATGGCTAAGGTTTTTCTCCATCAATGATTATATTGAGCCATTCTACGACCGTCTTATCGCATAGCATGGGAATATTGCACTAACCCTGAAAATCACTGAATTTTTCGCACCCCAAAGGTCTTTTCTACCAACTTATTTTATAAGAGCATTCGATATCTGCACACAAGGTGTTCCATGTTTATCTTATTTATTTCCGAAGAACTATATTTTTTTTGTTTTTTTGAAGGCGGATAAGCGAAAACCTTAAATAAACTCTCAATGCCTACTGTTTTGAAAGTTTGCTTGCAGGACCTAAATATCATTGTAATTCGCGATTCACCTCAATACTTTTAGAGTTACACCATCCTCTTCTGGTTTTTACTACTTAGCTTAAAGTTCGCGATTTCATTTCCCCCTTCGCTTGCTTCTGGCTTCTTCTCATGAGACGCGATTAAATTTTTTCCACTCTTTAGATAATTTTCTCTAACTAAATGTCTTCTGTTCCCGCTTATTTTCCGAATACACTGTTTCCAATTCGGTGTGAGCATACTCTGGCGATGTGCCAAGGGCAGCTCGTCTCCGGAGCCATTGGTATTGTGTGGATCTGCGCGAAAACCACTCCCCCAAGAGGTGTACCATTAAAGGTTTGAAAGAACTCCTTCTAGCCATCTTAAGATATGCACTTATCACGTAAACTCTTTATAAAACCCCGTTGCATCAAATTGTTTTCGCTAATAACTCGACACGTCACAAATCATCGTGACCGTTGTACTGATTTTCATTTTTGGTAGACATTTGCCCATAAGGATTGCTATGATCAATTAGCTACTTTGGCTTATTAAGCGCGTCCCTCTCCCCAGTTTTCCCTCTCATTTTGCAGCTTTAGGGGCATATGTCTTGTTGTTGCGGGAAGATGTGACTCGCGGTCGTGGGGCTCTGTCATTTTCTTTCTATTTTCTCTATTCTAAAAGCCACATTTTGATTACTGACCCCCACCGCCCTCCTACGCCAACGAGTAGCAACAAGAAGCTACAATAGTCCTTCAGATACCTTGGCGCTTTTGACATTGAGGATTTCCGCATACGAATTCTAAGATGATAATCTGGAATCGTACTTCTTGTAAGTATGATCTCCTTCCACAATCTTTTCTTCAAAAATCCACTGATGGGACAAGTCTAAATAAAATGTAAATGCATAGTTCAATTGGTCAGTCGTGTCAAATAAAGCATTCCATTTAACAAAGCAGGACTGAAGTCGCTTGCAGCATTGCGGGCACGCGATAATGCAACCATCAGACTTTCTACGACTTTCGTGCATCTGTTTAACGACAAATTTGTGGTTTTATTTAAAGGTTCGACCACACAAAGTGCAGTGGCAGAAAATAAACGTTCAAAACGTGCTGTACCACAAGCATTATATTCACCGCATGCCAAATAGATCACCACCTCGTCGATCGAATGCATTATACAAGAGAACGAGAAAGCAATGTGGTTGCATTAAATCAGTCATTATGCTGCCGCACTAATAATTTGGTTATTGAACGGTCTTGCAGTCAAGCAAGACAGTGAACAGCTTCAAAAATATGAACTTCGGCTTCTTTGTGTCCCCCAAGCCAGCACAGTGATAGCGTTATGATGAGATGACAGGGGACGGTTCTTCGGGTACATAGATTATATACAAAACACTAGTAGGTACTACTACACAAACAAAAAATTAAGTGTGGCTATTAACACGAGACCTCACCAACAACTAAAATTGGACCATAGTTTTGGGTCTAAATAGTGTCTTCATGCATAAAGAGTGGGCATTTGCTCACATTCGATTTTATAAGAAAGTTTTAAAGCTTTTCATAAAAGAGACCAGCTTTTGTGTTTATTTTAAATTAGACTAAAAAATATAGCTATGTAAGCAGATATCCTGGTAAGAGTATCCCCAATACATCTTGTCCTATCTGCGGCGGGTTACTGCGGTGCGGTTTTATGCTAAAGAGTGGTATCCCGATCACAAGGAAAAGCTCAAGAAACGTTTTTATTTTCCGCTTGGAAGCCAAACTTGAGGTTTTTTTAACTTTTTCAAAATGTGTATTTTCTTTCAATATTATTCATTATCTTTACTGAATTCATTCGAAATGCGTTCTACATATATCAGTTGAAACGTGCAAAGATTTATTGGTCATTAACCCTTGAATAAATGCTCAAGAAATACTTGCAGACTTAATTTAAAGGTTGCAGCACGCATTTAGGAAGGAATTTTGTAAATAAAGTGAATAATGAAAAGGAAAATACATAGTTTAAAATAAAAAATGTTCAAGTGTGGCTTATAGGAGGAAAATAAAGAAATTTCTCGAGCGTTTTCTATATACCCGTTTTTTTGAAGTTTTATCGGTATCTCTTCATAAGAAACTGAAGAGTCGTCGATAACAAACGATAATACGGCAATAAATATTTGAAAACACTGTGATCAAATTGATAATTTTTTTAATATATCGATAACTTTTCATAGTATATCAAAAACACTTCGTTAACAAACCGGGGTCAAAAGTCCAATTTCTTAAGTATGGTATACCAAACTAAATCTTAATTGAGATTTCTATATATGGGACACACAAATTCTTTTGATTGAGCCCTTTAGCATATTTCTATTCCTCTGTACAGCACGGTTTTTATGCGGAGTAGCTTCAACCAAGGCCTCTATAATGTTTTACAATCGTCATAGAAACTCAGTTTTTAAATAACAATAGCTCTGAGGTGGTGAATCTGATTACTGACAGATGTGAACAAGAAACAATAGTACTTGTTAGATCCTAACTATTGTAACGAATTTTAGATTTCTTGATTATTCTGCTTCTATTATAGTTCGAAACGCGTGAATTGTCGAATAAATAACTCAAATTTTCAGTATAGCAAAATGTACTTTATTAACAACGCTACTATTGTAGTTCTACTCTCGTACTTCACTTATAGCTGTAATTCATACTACTCTCGTATTCACTTATAGTGTTTAAATGCAAACTGATCGATTATTCCTCAGCTTGCGCTGCTTTTATATACTGAGTTGCTTATTTCTCTTAGGGTCTAGACTTTTCGACGAAAACCTTCTCGACCAGTTGCTTATTTATTTCTCATTTCTCTATCTTATATTGAAGTTATCTTCTAGTTATATGCTTGTATTTGTGTGAGTAATAATTTCTATGCTTCTAGGTGTTGTTTACATGTATGTGTATAACGACTATAATTTTTAAAAATAGTGTGAACAGTTGCATAGTATCGTATGACTTAAATAGTTTTCAGTCGCTGATCATAACACGTAATACGATGCCGGATTTCACTACCAGTCGTTTTGAATTTCAGCTATTTTGTTCCAAGTTTTCAGGGCAAACATTGATGATACGATTAAGTGAAGTCGGCGTACAACTTACTGAAATAAAGTTGAACTATTTTTCCGATTATGTATTAAAATATATTGTCGACTTAGAATATAAACCTGCTAACCGACTTAAACTTTTTTACAGGCAGCCAAAAACCTATTGTTTTTTTCATGGAAATCATATGAGTAAAATCGCCATATGGGTTTAAACTTGGTGTGGGTTATTACTTCGCTTTGCTGTGCCTATCAAATGGCATCAAAAAAGTGGTTTAAAAATAAATTGATACTTAACAGTTTCACTCTAAGCTGACGATATATAATAGAATTCCTATATGAGTGCACACTTTCTTTTGCAAGACTTTCCCATATAAAAATATCCAGCGAATACGTGATGCAAATTCCGTTGTTACAGATATATACATTTGAAATTTGAATTTGTATGGTAGGACCACACCCCTCTCTTCAATCTGCTAAATTTTGTGTTAGCATTGGCATATTAATATTGACAGCTATACCTAGTTCCAGAATATGGGATTAATCGTACAGGATATACTATGTGAAATAGAAATCAAATTGTATGGGAGGTTCCACATGCATATTCCAATGCAACAATACAAATCCGTGCATCTGCTACTAAGTATCACTGTTCTGGTACAGTTATTAATTTCATAAGTTGTATAATATAAGAGATGCCACGCCCCTACATACCAAAATTACACCCTATGCAGTGAAGACCTCAATTTACTGTAATCTGTATTTTTATTCCAAATCGGCCAAACGGTGCGTACAAAAAAGGAGTTAGAAAATTTGCGTGTGGCGTTCTGTGAGCGCGCACACTTTTTGCGAGTTTTAGCACTTTCATAAATCAATAAAGGAATTGGGACCAAATTACGGTGATTCAACTGCATTAGTATGAAATTTGTGTTATAAAGAAATATGAATTTGTATGGAGATGCAAAGCGTCTTTTTACAATATACTCAAATCTTCGTTAAAACTTTGCCCTTGAGAATATCGACAGCTAAGCCATGGCAGCTATGCCAAATTTCAGTAATATCATTTAGCGGTCCAAAGATATGTCATATGGAATAAACTTTTATATGGAAGAAACCACACCCTCTTTTCCAATTCTTTTCACTTTATCTACACTGATATAATATCGATGTTGGACATCTGTCTGCCAAGTGAATGATGCCTAGCATTAGTACCCTTAGAGATATATAATTTTTTATATGTTGGTGTATATATCAGATGTCACGCTCCCGAACACCAAAAGTAGCCCCGATGCACTAAAGAACTATATTTCCTACAAATTGTTGCATATTTTATCCAAATCGGCTAAACGATGTGTTCAAAAAAGGAATTGAAAATTGTGCATGTGGCGTATTTGTATAATAAATAATTTAAAACAAAATTTTTAAGTTAAACGGTTTTATTGAAAACAATACTTACATTAAGTAGTAATAATACTAAACCATAGAAAATAAGTAGGCAGGTCCTAGGTACTAGTCATCACGCTCCTCATCAATCTACGGCGTTGATCAGACAATTAAATAAAAGCGTTGGACGCGTCAAATTTCTATTGATAGTCATAAGTAAGACCAACTGCACCTTAATCACATTTTTAGAAATTACACGCGCCCAACGCTTTATTTATTGTCTGATCAACGCCCTAGATTGATGAGGAGTGTGATGACTAGTACCTAGGACCTATATAATTATGTTCTAGCTTTTAGTATTATTATTACTTCATGTAAGTATTGTTTCCAATAAAACCGTTTGAATAAAATTTTTTTTAAATAATTTTATTTTTTATTTAATTGCCTATTATTTCCCATTCTATTTAGTTCATTTAGTGACCCATTATTGCAACGACTCTTTCCTGACAAATTTTTACAATTAAGTCCTCATTACATAATCCTTCCAAAGACTTTTCTTGGCTCAGCGCCACGTATGCTTGTCCCCTCCTCGAACTCCAAAGTATTTTGATGTCACTTCTACCGGACTGTATGTAATATTTGTTCCAACTATGAGCCAAAACGGACCTCAAACACGATTTTTTTAATTTCTCGATTCTTGCGCCACCGGGCGGCGATTTTTTTTAGAGGACGCTTTCTATTCGTGTATTTATTTACTTACTTACTTAATTGGGGCTTAACCGTTTTAAAACGGTTATGGCCGTCCAACAAGGTGCGCCAGTCGCTCCTTCTCTCTGTAAACCGGGGCCAATTGGTCACACCAAGAGATTTTAAATCGTTTTCTACCTGGTCCTTCCAACGGAGTGGGGGCCGCCCTCTACCACTGCTTCCATAAGCGGGTTCCGATAGAAACATTTTCTGGGCCGGAGCGTCATCTTTCATTCGCATAACATGGCCTAGCCAGCGCAGCCGATGCGTCTTAATTCGTGGGATTATGTAGATTTCTGCGTATAGATCGTACAGCTCATCGTTAAATCTTCATCGGTACTCGCCATCGCCAACGCGTAGAGGTCCATAAATCTTTCGAAGAACTTTTCTCTCGAACACTCTCAGAGCTGTTTCATCTGATGTTGTCATGGTCCATGCTTCTGCACCATGTAGCAGGACGGGAACGATAAGTGACTTGTAGAGTATGATTTCGTTTGCCATGTATGTGTTATCTGTTCTAAATTAGAGCCAAGTCAGCCAACAAATAAGATTTTTTTGAATATCTCGATACCTACGCCACCTAGCGGCGATTTTTTTCACAGGTCGCTTCTATTTTTGTATGTATTATGTGTTGCAAATATGAGCGAAATCGGACCACAAATACGATTTTTGTGAATATCTGGATCCTTGCGCCACCTAGCGGTGATTTTTTCGTAGGTCGATTTATATTCTTGTATGTATATGTGTTCCAAATATGAACGAAATCGGACCACCTAGCGGCAATTTTTTATTATTATTACATTGTCGTCGGGTTCTGAACTATATTCCAAGTTTCAAGCTTGTAGCTTATCAGGAAGTTACTTAATTTTAATTACAAAATTCGCGCTGGCCGTGCAGCCTGTCAAGTCAACCTAAATAAAACCGTTTAAAAATAGATGTAGATGTAGATGTAGATGTATTCAATAAAAAATATATAACTAGTTTACACCCGCCGATAACACTATAACAAAGCGACAACTCCTAAATAACTAGTCGTTAACATTTCGGTAATAAATTGATAACATGCCATTCGGTTTCGGTTATTGTTTCCGAGTTCGGTTCGGTCTCCTTTCCTTTTCCTTTCCTTGCCTCATATGTATTTAATGCAGGTGTATTGAGAGCTATTGGTCTATTGAGTAATATAGAAGGCAAGACCAGGGAAGGCAAAACATAGCATGACGCTTACGCTTTCACTTTACACCTTACGCTTATATTTAGGATTCCCCCATAGACGATTGGTCATTAAAAATGTAGATACGTAGTAAATGAAGGAGCTTAAAGCCATGCAAGTAGTTTATTTTAACAAACTGACGATCACATCTTTTACCGATGCCTTATCACTGTTTTCATATAGAAAACAGATTTTCCCAAAGACTTTAGTAATGGGACCATATCTACATCCATTCTTAATTTCATCATATCTTCTGACAAACACTAAATGTCAATAAGTCACTAGGTCAGTTGGATAAGCATGTACAAGCTCGTGAAAGCTTAGTTAAAAATCGATTATGGAGTGATCGATATATGTCCGTATGTAAATAAGAGTTCAATATGGATCGCTTGGTGTGGCAAGTAGGCGTTTATGAGCACTCAGGCATTGTAAGCAAGTTCGAAGGTCAATTGGCTCTATTTAAACCATGTTATGCATAAAAGGGCTAAACGACTTATTGACTTTCAAGCTTATATTCACATAAAAGTGTTAAAAGTGCTTCATTTGGCAGAAAAATGAAAACTGGAGGATGTGGAACGTACGTATGTAGGAGTGTGAATTGAGTTGTATGTATGTATACCTGATCAACTAAACGAACTTTTGTTGGTCCCTTTTATGTATATTTCTTGGATACTATATACAGTTCTTTCAGTGTCTTTTGTTTTTATACTCAGCTGAGCAGAGCTCACAAAGTATATAATTTTGTTCGCATAACGGTACCCTGTCACGGCATATATTAATCGAGATAGATATAGACTTCTATATATCAAAATGATCTGGGCGAAAAAAGAAATTCATTTAACCATGTCCGTCCGTCCGTCCGTTAACACGATAACTTGAGTAAATTTTGAGGTATCTTGATGAAATTTGTTATGCAATTTCCTGGGCACTCATCTCAGATAGCTGTTTAAAATGAACGAAATCGGAATATAACCACGCCCACTTTTTCGATATCGGAAAATTTGGAAAACCGAAAACGTGCGATAATTCATTACCAAAGACAGATAAAGCGATGAAACTTGGTAGGTGGGTTGACCTTATGACGCAGAATAGAAAATTAGAAAAATTTTGGACAAGG
>JARSSU010029474.1:0-16477 GCA_029619165.1 Eurosta solidaginis
GTAGGGGCATAGATTCTATGACGATAACTGTTTTCTACGAAAATGGGCGAAATCGGTTTAAGCCACGACCAGTTTTTATACACAGTCGACCGTCTGTCCTTCCGCTCGGCCATTGACACGATAACTTGAACAAAAATCGATATATCTTTACTAAGCTTAGTTCACGTACTTATCTGAACTCGATTTATCTTGGTATAAAAAATGGCCGAAATCCGATTATGACCACGTCTAATTTTTCGATATAGAAAATTACGAAAAATGAAAAATGGGATGAAACGCGGTAATTGGATTGGTTTATTGAAGCAAAGTATAACTTTAGAAAAAACTTTGTAAAATGGTTGTGACACCTACCATTTTAAGTAGAAGAAAATGAAAAAGTTCTGCAGGGCGAATTCAAAAGCCCTTGGAATCTTGGCAGGAGTACTGTTCGCGGTATTATATATAACAAAAATTTGGCGGTACCCGAGAGATGCTGTTCTTAAGGGCCACTCCCTTATAAAACCCTCATTAACACCCTTCATTTGATACCCATATCGTACAAACAAATTCTAGAGTCACCCCTGGCCCACCTTTATGGCGATATCTCGAAAAGGCGTCCACCTATAGAACTAAGACCCACCCCCTTTTAAAATACTCACTAACACCTTTCATTTGATACCCATATCGCACAAACACATTCTAGAGGTACCCCTTGTCCACCTTTACGGCAATATATAGAAAAGGCGACCACCTATAGAACTAAGGTCCATTCCCTTTTAAAAGACGCATTAACACCTTTCATTTGATACCCATATCGTACAAAAACATTCTGGAGTCACCCCTGGACCACCTTTATGGCAATATCTAGAAAAGGCGTCCACCTATAGAACTAAGAACCACTCCCATTTGAAATACTCATTAGCACCTTTCATTTGATACCCATATCGTACAAACACATTCTGGGTCACCCCTGGTCCACCTCAATGGCGATATCTCGAAAAGGCGTACACCTCTAGAACTAAGGCCCACTCTCTTTTAAAAAACTCATTAACACCTTTCATTTGATACCCATATCGTACAAAAACATTCTGGAGTCACCCCTGGTCCACCTCTATGGCGATATCTCGAAAAGGCGTCCACCTATAGAACTAAGGCCCACTCCCTTTTAAAATACTCATTAACACCTTTAAATTGTACCCATATCGTACAAACACATTCTAGAGTCACCCCTGGTCCACCTTTATGGCGATATCTCGGAAAAACGTCCACCTATAGAACTAAGACCCACTCCCTTTTAAAATACTCATTAACACCTTTCATTTGATACACATATCGTACAAACGCATTCTAGAGTCACCCTGGTCCACCTTTATGGTGATATCTCGAAAAGGCGTCCACCTTTAGAACTAAGGCCCACTCCCTTTTAAATAATCATTAACCCATTTCATTTGATACCCGTATCGTACAAATGCATTCTAGAGTCACCCCTGGTCCACCTTTATGGCGATATCTCGAAAAGGCGTCCACCTTTAAAACTAAGTCCCACACCCTTTTAAATAATCATTAACCCATTTTATTTGATACCCATATCGTACAAACGCATTCTACACTCATCCCTGGTCCACCTTTATGGCGATATCTCGAAAAGGCGTCCACCTATAGAACTAAGGATCCCTTTCTTTTAAAATACACATTACCACCTTTCATTTGATACCCATATCGTATAAACACATTCTAGAGTCACGCCTGGTCCACCTAAATAGCGTCCACCCATAGAATTATGGCCCACTCACTTTTAAAATACTCATTAACACCTTCCATTTGATACCCATGTCATACAAACACATTTCAGGGTTACCCTAGGTTCACTTTCCTACATGGTGATTTTCCATTTTTGTCTCCATAGCTCTCAACTGAGTATGTTATGTTCGGTTACACCCGAACTTAGCCTTCCTTACTTGTTATTTTTTTCATTTCACTGAAGTTTAATGTTTTAATTCCATTCCATTCGCCTAATACCAACGCGCACATTTTGACAGTCTGAACAAAGGTATATTGTTGCTGTAGAGATGATCCAACCAGCTATCAAAATACTATTGTGTAAGCTAAATAGAGTTGTATGAACACCACTCAATTGAAATCGAAATTGCCTCAATTTATTTTTCTGTTTGAACATAGTATAAGCATTTTTGAGCGTAACACACTAATATTCCCACATATTTCGTCCTCTCACCGTGCCGGCCTCTGATGTATAGGAATGCTTGTGAAGGTTTTAAGCCTGCATATGCTAATGTCATCATTCTTTGGAATGAGTTCGGTGCTACCTTAAGGCCATACGGTAGTCTGTTAAAACGATAAGTACCATTATCTGCTGTAAAGGATGTGATATCTCTTGACTCTTCGCTGAGTTCAATCTGGTGAAATCCAGACATTAAATCTAAGCATGAAAAATATTTAGCTCTTCCTAACTGATCTAGTATGTCATCAATTCTTGGTAAAGGGAATTTATCTGTGGTTAATTTTTTATTTACTTGTCTGTAATCTACAACCATTCTCCATCTTCTTTCTTGGTTATTCGGGAGTGATTTTTTCGGTACTAATAAAATTGGACTATTGAATTCTGAAATTGAAGGTTCTATTATGTCATCTTTAACTAATTTGTTTACTTGTTTATTAATTTCACTCTTATGAGCTTCTGGTATTGTATAATTTTTTACGTAGACTGGGTTATTGTCTTTCATATGAAGTTTTTGTTTGTAAAAATTATTAGTGGTAATTGGTTCTGTTTCCAATGAAAAAATGTCAATGAATTCCGCACATAATGCATTAAGGGCTTTATTTGCAAATTTTGGAAAATTTTTATTTATTAATCTTTCTAATTTTTCCTTATTGTTGGCCTCATTTTCGAGTTTTTTATTTTTAACTATTGTTATTGTTTCTGCACGAATATTAAAATTTTGAAGTGTTGCATTTTTATCTGTTGTATTTATAATTCTAACAAATGTTTTTAGTGAATTTGCTAGTGTGTTTGCAGTAAAAATGCCTTCAGACAATTTTTGTTGTGGAATTATTAAATCTGAATTGTTATTTTCTATGTGAATTTGTCGAACTACTTCTGATCGTGTGGGAATTGAAATATAATTAATAGTTGGTTTGTTAGTCATCTGAGTTAGCATGTTTTCTGGGTAGTCATATGGTCTTAGTATTAGAGTGTTACCTTCTGTTTGATAATCTAAAATGCAATTATATTTTTTAATGAAATCTAATCCCAATATTCCATCGCATGGGATTGGGAAGTTGCCTTCTACTACGTGAAATTTGTGTCTAATTAGTAGGTAACCATCTTTTAAGTCCGCTTTAACCGTGCCAATAGTGCTTGTTATCCCTTGACCAATTCCTCTTACATCTGTGTTTGAGAATTATTTATCGTGACATTACTGTCGATTTTACCCTTTTTTATTATTCAAATATCCGCTCCCGTATCGATTAGGAGGATTGATATGGAATCATTCAGAGTTGTTCTGGAAGATATGTAGCTATTAAGGCGTAAATTGAAAATATATAATTTTTTATTTATTGAGGTGGAGTTTGTTGGTATTCCTGTCGTGTAACATTTCGGACATTTCCGGTGTTATTGCGGGTATTTCCTCGCGATCCGAAGTTTCGACCAGATCTTTGGTTATTTTGTCTGTTATTATTATTATTGTTATTATTGAAAGAACTTCTATAATTTCCTCTATAATTATTGTTTTGGTAACTCCTGCGGAAGTTACCTCGGAAATTGGAATTTTGTAGGCGAATATGTAAAACTGAATTTATATTTCCAGTTACTTCTGTGCAACTGTTAGTAAATTTTGATAACTTCTTTCATTGTTGTGAACGTTCCAGCTTGAAAATTGTTTTTACTTTATCGCTGGAGCAGTGTTTACACATAGCTTTCACATCTGATTGTGTAGCATACTTGGTTGCTAACTCTGGTGTTAGTCCGTCAGATATGTATGCTCCTTCCAACGATTTTGTGAGCTTTTCAATTTCAGCAGTGTATTGATTTGCAGTTCTACCGCGCCTTTGGATATTTAGGAGTTTTGCTGCCAAAACTTCAACTGATTCACCCTTAGATGCTCTTTTTAATTTTTGTTTTATTGCCTCAATTGAACTTTCAGTGCTTATTAGGTTTCTGGCTGTTCCTTTCAGCTTGGTTTTTATCATCGAAACCGCTACAGCTTCATGGGTATCCTTAATTTATTCTAAGATATCCAAAGCATCCAAAAAGCTATCCAAGTTTTCAGCTTTACCATCGAATTCTGGCAAAACTGATGAAGCAGTCTTTAAAAAATCCACTATTTTTTGTGATATTTTGTTGCTTTCAGTTTGTGAGGTTTTATTAAAAATTTCAATTTTTGGAGTTTCCGCTAGATTTGGTTGAGTTTCAGGTCATAAGCTAGCAAAATCAATTCCTATCTCCCCTTCAAATGAAGTTTGGACTAATGCCACAATGTTATATCTACGTAATGAGGATACTAATTTATCTCTAACACCGGAAAAAATTTGTTGTGCTTCTAGTTGATGGCTGGCAGTTAATTTGATATGTACTTCTTGTATAGCTTTGCCTATATTATTCAATGACTGTAATATTGTGGTGAGGTGTTTTAAAATGGTTATTCTTTGTATGCTTATATTTTATTAATACACTTATAAGCTTTTTCTGCTAAAATTTTTCTTCCACTAGTGTGATGAGAATAGTTTCCCATTTGCCCATCGAGGTAAAATATATATATTTTTTTTTGGGTTTAGACTTTGTCTAGACCAACTGCTCGGCTCTTGTATTTTTTCTTTAAAAATTTATTATGAGTTGAGTATAATTTTAAAAATAAGTTGACGCAAGTGCAGACCGTCAAAATTATCAACAAGATTTTGATAAAGTCTAATGCGTCACTATGTTCAATTACTTGAATGGAATTAATTACGTTTGCATTGCGTTCTTCTACTTTGGGTTCTTTGCCTCCTATTTTGAAATAATAATTGTTAAAAATTTTTTTCATTGAAAAAGTTAGTGCGAGAAGTAAAAAAATTCTTAATTTTATTAGCAAAAATCTACTATTTGTCCGTAACTGGCTGCCAAATGCTTTTAAAATAAACTACCTAAATAATTACATACATAATCTGCTATCTCCTTTTGTCTTCTTGATGTGTGTCTGCAGCCTAAGGTCTATTCCATGTCTTCTTGATGTGTGTCTGCAGGCCAAGGTCTATTCCACTTCTCTATGCCTTACGCTTCAATGCCATGTGTTCATAACAATCTGCTATCTTCTTGATGTGTGTCTGCAGGCCAAGGTCTATTCCACTTCTCTACGCTTACGCTTCAATTCCATGTGTTCATAATAATCTGCTATCTTCTTAATGTGTGTCTCTTTATCGGTAATTCCTCGAATTTTTTGTTATATCGTCGTAATTTTGATATTTTGTCCTGTTTCAAATTTTGCAGGATCCTTTTCTTTTTCCAAAAAAATTCTAAGGATTTTTTAGAGGAAGTCTGCCTATATTTCAAGCAGCAGACGAGGGAAACTGCCTATTTAATTCAGCAGTTCTAAAGGATAATAAGGAAATGGCAGGATCGCCATGTAATGTTTGCGGATAAGAGAAAATCGAAATCTAGGTTGCAGTGCCCAGTTAGCGGCACCAGATAGAATTTACTGCCAATAGAAACGGCAGCAGATTGAATTCTCCTCTTTATTCAAAAGATGTTTTCTTTTATACAAAATTTCTATGAGTTAAAATACTTACTTACACTAATACCAAGGCTCAGGCTACCGTATGATGCACGGTGTACAAAATATATGTTTGTACAAATGAATGATTGTGTCAATAGAATCTCATGCCGTACCAAAGCGAGCCAAAATATACGTATGTACAATTGTATGAATATGTATGTAAGAGTCAATATATTTTAAGCCATTCCAAAACGGGTTGAAATATATGTTTGTACAAATGAATGAATAACTTAACGAGTGAATGCTACACGAAGCGAAAAAACCGGAGAGATCAGGGAGGTAGCCATTTATTCTGTTGCAAAGCCAGATAATTTGCGGTCCACCTTTTAAGACATGGGGGAAGGGTAGACCCTTCCAAGTCTTGCAGTAACGTGCCATGGTTGACCGGATCAAAAGCTTTTGCTAGGTCTAGCGCTACGAGTATTGTTCTATGGTGGGGCTTCTGATTTAAACCACAATTTATCTGGGTGCTAATGGCATTGGAGCTTTGGAGTTTTCTAAAGCCATGCTGATGACAGGCTAGCTGCAAATTTGCTTTGAAGTAGGGGAGCAAAATGACTTCAAGCGTCTTGGCCACTGGCGATAGGAGAGATATCGGGCGATATGACTCTGCTATGTTAGCTGGATTCCCAGGCTTTAGTAGCGGGAACACCTTGGCCATTTTCCATTTTTCGGGTATGACAAAAGTGGAAAGAGACAGTTGGAAACATGTGCTAAATATTTGAAACCCCCTTTCCCTAGGCTTTTAAGCATCGGCATGGCTATGCCGTCTGGGCCCACTGCTTTGGATGGTTTAGCATGACCGATGGCATCCTCAACCTCTTTGGCGGTGATGGTAATTGGTGGCGCGCTGAACTTATGTTTATGTGCGTGTCTGTTGGCCCTCCGTCTATTTTTGTCGGAAGAAAGCGCTTGCGCATTTTTTCGCATCCGACAGCACTTTGTCGCCAAAGGCGATGGAAATTTTGTCATTGTGCCTAGACGGATTCGATAGGGACTTTACAGTGGACCAAAGTTTACCTCCACCGGCAGAGAGGTTACAACCGCTTAGGTGCTCCTCCCATTTCGCCCGCTTGTGTTCATCCACAAGCAATCTGATGCGTTGGTTTATATCCCTTATTTGGGGGTCGCCGGGATCGAGGGACCGGGAAGTGGCCCGAATTTCGGGAATTCTACCGGCGGGAATGAAACGAGCCGAGGCGGATTCAATGCCCTTGCGGAAAGCACGCTCCCCTTGGCGGGCATTAGTTGGGATAGGGAGGGCAGCAAAGCGGTTGTCTGTAAAGGATTTGTATTCGTCCCATTTTCCTTTTTTAAAGTTAATGAAAGTGCGTTTTTCTGCGACTATGAAGTCGGCGGTTATCATCGGTTGCCAGTTGACGCAGTTTACGAGTTCTGCGCTCACGATTTAAATATCCGGCGAACTGTGACAGCTTCCTACCATACGTGTGGTGGCGTCTCCGGTTATTGTGCAGAACGTCTAAACGCGAGGCCGCCTCCATTTCCGCTTTCGCAATCTTTTCTGTGGACATTATACCCAGAACAGGTCTGCAATGCAGATCTTGCTGAGAGTTTAGTCTCTTGAATCGCAGCAATGCGGATGTTATGCCGCTTCATGATCTTCCCAGTTAATCCATTACAGTTTAACTGTAGAAGTCTGAAGTGCATAGGGGGAGACGTCGTCACTCTGGGAGTAAGTGACGGGTGACTATGCAACCATCCCTTACACGAGACACACAGACAAGAGTATGAACGTCCTAAAAAGATTGTCTTCCGGAAGATGCAGCAAACCCATTTCTCAGGACTGGGGTCAGGAGACGGACCGGGATTGGGTTCGATACCTTCCCGTAGCAATAGAATATGGAGTAGTCCTGCTGCAAGGAGCTGCTGGGAGGATGACAATTTGTGGGAGGGACGCAACAAATTAAATGGGGTTACACTGAAATGGCAGTCCTTGGGCGGGAAAAATCCTGAGTCGCTCCGGTACATAGAACCGGCGTCCTTGGGAAGCCTTAGTGTTCTTGTAGAGTTGTAAGATTATATTGTCTGCAATGTGCAGGACGCCTTCTGTTTGTAAAGCATACATTCAACATACATTGTTACCGCTGATCTCTAGTATTGTATTATATCTAGAAGAAAACCTTGGTAGTAGTGCAGTTTATGGTACCCACCGAAATTTGGGTCAAAAATTTCGAATGAGGTATCAAAAGACGCGAATTCACGCCTAGATTAAGAATCCGAAAGCGCAAGCTAACTTTTTTTTACCCGTTTAAAAGTTATCGGCGAAAAACTGGTTTGTGTGATAAATATTGTTCCCGCACGTTTACAATCTTCTAAGCGCACACATCACTTTACTTTTTATATTTAGTATATTAACATAATCTAACTTGTACGAATTAATGAAAAAATTATGTTAAATTTCTCAAATTTACTTATAAAATATGAACACAAACATTGTAAAAAATTTCTGTGAAAATGAAAATATATGAAAGTGAACAGTGTTGCCAGCTCAGCAACCATGGAAATTACCTTGTTGTTCTCTGTTAGGATTAATACAAGGCGGTGGCGGCTCAACATAACTTTAAATAAACATACAATTACATTGTTTTTATAATTTACTGAATGTTTTGCAATTTAATATATTAAAAGAGAATAGAATACGTCTATTTATCCAAATAAAGTGATGATGGCAAATATTTGGAATTTTCATTTTTATTTAGGCGCAGTCTTTTCTAATCTTCTTTTCTCTTCCCTTAATTCTTCTCTTCCCTGCCGCGATTTTTTATTCCAAATGTTCATCTTTTATGATACGATATAAGCGAGGGGTAGGGAGTAGAAGAGGAGAGGAAAGAATGAAAGGAAGTGAAGAGGAGAGGAGTGAAGAGAGGGAAAGGAAACAGAAGAGAAGGAAATGGTGGAGAAGAAAATGAAAGGGTGGAGAGAAGAAGGTATAAGGGAAGGGAAGAGGAGAGAAAGAGAGGGAAGAGAAGCGAAGGAAAGGGTGGAGAAGAAAAGGAAAGGGCGGTGAAGAGAAGGAAAGGGAAGGGAAGAGAAGAATTAAGGGAAGGGAAAAGAAGATTAGAAAAGACTGCGCCTAAATAAAAATGAAAATTCTAAATATTTGCCAGCATCACTTTATTTGGATAAATAGACGTATTCTCTTCTCTTTTAATATATTAAATTGCAAAACATTCAGTAAACTATAAAAACAATGTAACTGTATGTTTATTTAAAGTTATGTTGAGCCGCCACCGCCTTGTATTAATCCTAACGGAGAACAACAAAGGTAACTTCCATGGTTGCTGAGCTGGCAACACTGTTCACTTTCATATGTTTTCATTTGCACAGAAATTTTCTGCAATGTTTGTGTTCATATTTTATAAGTAAATTGGAGAAATTTAACTTAATTTTTTCATTAATTCGTCCAATTTAAATTATGTTAATATACTAAATATAAAAAGTAAAGTGATGTGTGCGCTTAGAAGATTGTAAACGTGCGGGAACAATATTTATCACACAAACCAGTTTTTCGCCGATAACTTTTAAACGGGTAAAAAAAATTAACTTGCGCTTTCGGATTCTTAATCTAGGCGTGAATTCGCGTCTTTTGATACCTCACTCGAAATTTTTGGCCCAAATTTCGGTGGATACCATAAACTGCACTACTACCAAGGTTTTCTTCTAGATATAATACAATACTAGAGATAACGCTTTCGGATTCTTAATCTAGGCGTGAATTCGCGTCTTTTGATACCTCACTCGAAATTTTTGGTCCAAATTTCGGTGGGTACCATAAACCGCACTACTACCAAGGTTTTCTTCTAGAGATAATACAATACTAGAGATCAGCGATAACAATGTATGTTGAATGTATGCTTTACAAACAGAAGGCGTCCTGCACATTGCAGACAATATAATCTTACAACTCTACAAGAACACTAAGGCTTCCCAAGGCCGTCGGTTCTATGTACCGGAGCGACTCGGGAATTCTTCCCGCCCAAGGACTGCCACTTCAGTGTAACCCCATTTAATTTGTTGCGTCCCTCCCACAAATTGTCATCCTCCCAGCAGCTCCTTGCAGCAGGACTACTCCATATTCTCTTGCTCCGGGAAGGTATCGAACCCAATCGCGGTCCGTCTCCTCTCCCCGGTCCTGAGAAATGGGTTTGCTGCATCTGCCGGAAGACAATCTTTTTAGGACAGTCATACTCTTGTCAGTGTGTCTCGTGTAAGGGATGGTTGCATAGTCACCCGTCACTTACTCCCAGAGTGACGACGTCTTCCCCTATGCACTTCAGAATTATACAGTTACACTGTAATGGATTAACCGGGAAGATCACGGAGATAGTCGACTTCATGAAGCGGTACAACATCCGCATTGCTGCGATTCAAGAGACTAAACTCACAGCAAGATCTGCATTGCAGTCCTGTTCTGGGTATAATGTTCACAGAAAAGATTGCGAAAGCGGAAATGGAGGCGGCCTCGCGTTTAGCCGTTCGGCACAATAACCGGAGACACCCCCACACGTATGGTAGGAAGCTATCACAGTTCGCCGGATATTTAAATCGTGAGCGCAGAACTCGTAAACTGCGTCAACTGCAACCGATGATAACATTTGAATCCGACACCTGACTATACTTATTTCGCTGGAGCGTTCCGCCGACTTCATAGTCCGCAGAAAAACGCACTTTCATTAACTTTAAAAAAGGAAAATGGGACGTATACAAATCCTCTACAGACAACCGCTTTGCTTCCCTCCCTATCCGAACTGATGCCCACCAAGGGGGAGCGTGCTTTCCACAAGGGCATTGATTCCGCCTCGGCTCGTTTCACTCTCGCCGGTTAGAATTCCCGAAATTCGGCCCACTTCCCGGTCGCTCGATCCCGGCGACCCCCAAATAAGGGATATAAACCAACGCATCAGGTTGCTTGTGGATGAATACAAGCGGGCGAAATGGGAGGAGCACCTAAGCGGTTGTAACCTCTCTGCCGGTGTAGGTAAACTTTTGGTCCACTGTAAAGTCCCTATCGAATCCGTCTAGGCACAATGACAAATTTCCATCGCTTTTGGCGACAAAGTGCTGTCGGTGCGAAAAAATGCGCGAGCGCTTTCTGCCGACAAAAATAGACGGAGGGCCAACAGACACGCACATAAACATAAGTTCAGCGCGTCACCAATTACCATCACCGCCAAAGAGGTTGAGGATGCCATCGGTCATGCTAAACCATCCAAAGCGGTGAGCCCAAACGGCATAGCCATGCCGATGCTAAAGCCTAGGGAAAGAGGGTTTCAAATATTTAGCCACATGTTTCAAACTGTATCTTTCCACCTTTGTCATACCCGATAAATGGAAATGGCCAGGTGTTCCCGCTACTAAAGCCTGGGAATCCAGCTAATATAGGAGAGTCATATCGCCCGATATCTCTCTTATCGCCAGTAGCCAAGACGCTTGAAGCCATTTTGCTCCCCTATTTCAAAGCAAATTTGCAGCTAGCCTGTTATCAGCATGGCTTAGAAAACTCCATAGCACCACCACCGCGGTAAATGCTATTGGCACCCAGATAAATTGTGGTTTAAATCAGAAGCCCCACCATAGAACAGTACTCGTAGCGCTAGACCTATCAAAAGCTTTTGATACGGTCACCATGGCACGTTACTGCAAGACTTGGAAGGCTACCCTTCCCCATGTCTTAAAAGGTGGACCGCAAATTATCTGGCTTTGCAACAGAATAAATGGCTACCTCCCTGATCTCTCCGGTTTTTTCGCCTCGCGAAACCTGGCATTATCACCGATTAAATCATCCGCGACCTTATTTACAACTTGGACTTCCCAAATGTCGACCATTTTGAATATCCACATCGATGGCACTACGCTACCGACTGTCCTACACGCCAAAATCTTGGGTGTGACGTTTGATCAGGATCTATATTTTGGTGAGCACGCAGCCACAATTGTTCTGAAAATCCAGAGCCGTTATAAAATCTTCAAATCCCTTGCTGGCAGTACTTGGGGAAAAGACAAAGAAACGCTCATTACCACATACAAAGCAATTGACCAGCCGTTTGCGGGCTACGCGTCCCCTATAAGGTCACCAAGTTTAAAAACTACCCACTGGAAGAAGCTACAGGACTGATTAATACTGCACTCAGAACCGCCACGGGCTGTCTTCTTATGTCCCCGGAACACCATCTACATAATGATTCGAGAATATACCCCATCGGCGAGAGAAATGAGATGCTAACCAAACAGTTCTTGTTGAATACCCAGAAACCTGGGCATCCCAACAGACATCTGATTGATGAGCCAACACCGCTTAGGGACTTAAGGAGTCATCTCCGTAGCATTTTGAGGAAATACGGCACTTGAGAACTCAGCCGTATGAAGAAAAAAAACACAAGCAGGTCCTTGGTGAATAGGCGACGGATCTTTATGCCGGGAATTTCCCGGTGAACCCAGTACTCAGGGAACAGTACCCAAAACTTGGGAAGAGGAACGCATAATCCCCTGGGAAACGCGAGTCACTCTGGCTCAACTTCGTTCTGGATACTGTAACAGGTTAAACTCTTACATATCCATAATCAACCCCGACATACAAAATGTATGCCCCGCTTGCAATGTGTCCCCACATGGCACCAACCATCTCTTTAATTGTAATGTGGAACCAACGCCTGTAACACCCCTTTAATTATGGTCCACCCTGTTGAAACAGCAAGTTTCCTTGGACTCCCTTTAGAGGATATTGATGACAATTTGTGATCGGTCGCAGCTATTAGGTGGGGCGAAACATTGCTACAACAATAACCACAACTTAGGGTATAAAGGAAAATAAAATGGCCGACTTCCGGTCGGCAATTTTATTTTGATTGAGAATGAAGGAAAAAGTGTTTTACTTAATTCAGATACATCTCACCCTAAATAAGGATATAATATTTTAAAATTTACATTTAAGGTGTGTAAGAACCCAGATATGGCAAATACAAGCAATTCCATCGACAATTCTTCTGCCGCATCCAACAAAATAACCACTACTGTACCACTGCCGTTCCTGTGTTTCTACTGCTATTCCTGATACTTCTTCTGTCGCCACTGCAATTTCTGTTGCCTCTACTGCCGTCCATGCTGCCTCTATTGCCGCCACTGCCGTTTCGGCTGCCTCTACTGCTGGCACTGCCATTCCGGCTACCTTTATTCATACCGCTGCCGATGATTTCACAGAATTAAATGCTTCGCTTGTCACTCATACCAACTCCGCCGCCGTCTTTAATGCAGTTGCCTTTGCCGTTCCTATCAACTCTGGTACCGATTCTGCCTTAACTGAAATAACCGCCGCCGGGGATGTTGCCAAAACGGTTGCCATAAATGTTGAAGACGAACTAGCGGCTTTACAAAAAAGAGTTGAAATACCAAGGGTACCCTTACACAGCCTCCGATAACCGAGAAATCTCCATCAGCTGATGAAATCGACCGGCCTGGTGTTGAAATTGCAACCGATTATCGGCCGGCAGCTTTTTTCTTACATTCTACTTATTCCCAAAAATACAATTGCGTTTAGGCTTTTATGTGCTTATCCCATAAAGGGCGTCTGTTTTGAACACAATTAATCAACTTTTCAGTCAACCGCACAAATAATTAATATTTACCAGTAAATGCACGCAATTTATCGGACGATAAAATTGAACACGCGCGAATTTATCGGCAGTGAAAAACGACAACGGCCGACAACAATTCGGTGATCGGTTGAAATGTACACACGCTCATCTAAAAATATGTGTTTATTTTTATTGAACGATAACAATCGGCATCGGGCGATCAAAATCGGTGCCTGGGAAAGCGTACTCTAAGGCCGCATGGTGGAATAAAAGAACGTGGCGCATTGCGCATGTAAACATTAGTTCAGCTGTTTTATATGGGCAATTATTATGTAATTTGCCTTTATCTCTTGTTTTTTCTGTCTTTCTTTCATTCGCTGAAGCAGTCAAGTGTGACGTAGATGCGCAGAACGAAGCAATTTTGAACTCGTGAATGCACAATCTTCTGTGTGATTTGTGCTAAGGCCCCTATTATATGCATTTTTCGATCTTCGATCTTCACTGGCAATCGAAAATCGAATTTTAAATTGGTGTTATGACATCTAATTTCCGTCGAAATTTTCGTTTGTATCTAATTTTGAAGCGAATAGAAATTTGTTGTCGACGCTGTATCGAATTAGAAGAAAATTGTTTGAAACGTAAGTGTTTTGTATTTATCTTCTAATTTTTTGCTACCTAATAGTAATTTCAAACTATTTGTATTAATCGTATATAGTGTACGATGCTTTATTTTATTAAAATTAATATTCACACAAAAATTTCTTAAAAGAAAATGTTATATTTTCATGATACAAAATTGAATAATAATGAACTTTTTTGAAAATAGAAAAATTAATATTGATAATTTAAATATTGTAAAACATATTATAATTACAAAGTTCAAAGTAACATAATAAACAAAAATAATTGAGTCAATGGCCCCTATTATGAGCATTTTTCGATCTTCGATCTTCGCTGGCTATCGAACATCGAAAATCGAATTTGATATTGGTATTATGACATCTAATATCTGTCGAAATTTTCATTATATATCTAATTTTGAAGCGAATAGATATTTGTTGTCGAAGCTGCTTTTTTGCTACCTAATAGTAATTTCAAACAATTTGTATTAATCGAATTATTTTTATTAAAATTAATATCCAAACAAAAATTATTTAAAAGAAAATGGTATATCTTTTTGATGCAAAATTGAATAATAATGAAAATTTTGAAAATAGAAAATCAATATTGAAAACTAAAATATTGTGAAACATGTTAAAATTGCAAAGTTCAAAGTAACATAATAACAATTTTAAATAAACTAATTGAGTCAATATAATTTAAGAACCCTACATATAGGTCCAAAGTCGTGAATACAAAAACAACTGCTTGCAAGACTGGTTTCAAAAATTGGACAAAATCCGTTTATAACAAAAGGAAAGGATCAGGTGGAAAAAATGCCAAGTGCATTTCGTACCCGATGCTCAGTTGAAACATCCGAAGCGCAAAATCTGAGAATTGTTGCCAATTTCAAAATGATTGAAATAGACTTGGCTCTTGTGCACTTTTGCAGCCATTCATCTTCTACTGGATAGCAAGGCCATGACACTTCTATGTTCATTATGAAGTTCACTTTTTAACACATGTAACAACATGTTTTAGAAAGTTACAATGTTTAGACAACTTAAAATACGCGTTGAAATTCATTGCAGCGTTTTATACTTTCTCGCTAGTTCCAATACTTAAGCTTTTTCTTCATATAATCATTTAGCTTTTATTTTATTTGACAGATTATGGGAATGTGCTTTTCTGAACGGTTGATTTATCGAATTATCGAAAAAATGACACTAGTCTTGATCGAATGGATGTCATACTATCGAATGACAATTCGTTCGATCAGCTCTTGCTACATCAGTCGAAGATCGAATTTGTCTCTTCAGGGAGATCCATATAATATAAGAACCGTACCTATAGGTGCTAAGGTCGTACTACAAAACATGGTTGGAAGACTGTTTCAAAAATGGGACAAACAAGTCCGTTTATAACAAAAGAACATGCCGACAAGGATCAGGTGGCAAAAATTCGAATGCATTCTCCGTACCGGGCAATGCTCAGTTGAGACAATTCACCTAGCGCAAAATCTGAGATGTTTGCCAATTTCAAATTGTTGGAATAGACTTGGCTCTAGTGTATTGTTATCATCTCTGGATAGCAAGATCCACGACCGCTTCTATGGTCATATGAAATTTTAGTTTTAACAATGTAACAACATGTTTAGAAAGGTAAATGTTACTAAAGCTACAATTACGCTTTTTCTTCATAAATAAATAGTTTTGCTTTTTTTTATTTATTTGACAGATGATGGGAATGAGACTTTTTTGAACGGTTGAGTTTATTCGAATTATCGAAACAATGACAATAGTTCTACCGAATGAAAATTCGTCCGATCAGCTCTTTCGACCACGGTCGAAGGCGAATTTGTCTCAAATTAGGGAGTATAGGCATATTGCTTTACACAAGCCACAGATTTCGATCGCCCGATGCCGGTCGTAATCTTCCCAAAAAAATAAACACAAGTATTAGATGAGCGTCGTGTACATTTCAACCGATCACCGAAATTGTTGTCAGCTGTTCTAGTTTTTACCCGAAGTGGATATACGTGTTATCTACTTTTTCTTGCTAACCAAATTGCTCTAAAAGGAAGTACTTGGCAATTTGCCTGCAGTTGACAACGACCACAATTCTTATGAATTAATAATAAATTTACCGATGGAAAATAGTTTTTAATATTTGGCAAGATCTAAATTTTTAGGAAATGATAAATCCCCGGATTCGCCATTGGAGTCACAGCCGATACATACGGCACAAGTAAACACCTTAAGCACAATCACATATTAAAGGCCCCACCCTACACCCGGTTTCCAAATATTGCAATTCTTCAAGGAAAAAAAGAAATGAAATGGATCAAGAATATACTGGACATCGAAAAAAAATTTTAGATGATCAAGTCTAGATTGAGGATGCTAAGTCTATCGACATGACAAAATTTTTAGTGAAGCTTGATTGCTTACATGAAGGCCGGTGCGCGTTGGCAGAAAAGTTAGTAAATTAAGTATAACTCTTGTCTCCCTTCTATTGCAAGTAAAATTCTAGTTG
>JARSSU010029476.1:0-38818 GCA_029619165.1 Eurosta solidaginis
GGCTTAAAATGAGCCTCTTTAAGTAGTTCGTAAAACATTCAACGAAACATCTCGATCAGTTCAATATGTTTCCAAACTTTGGAACTCAAAGTGATGTCAAAATCCCTGAAAGATCGGGTAAAAGCCATCCGAACGTTTACACACGGAGCACTTATCTAACAATAAATGCCTCATAGAGTTAGCTAAACGCTTTTTATTTAGTTCCACACCCCCACCACAGATTATTAGCTGTAAACTTTTCACGATATTCTCTTTTATTTGGTGCTTACCAGCTAAGCTTACACTCTAGAGGTGTCACTTTTTGTCTAATGATAAATCATTAAAAAACAATTGAGGACAGGACTGTCTTAGCGGCGGTGCCGAAGGATTCATACCGTTTCTCATGAATGGTAGGCTGAAAGAATAATCTTATCACCTTCGTAACCTCTCCAAATATGCCTGTACAAGATAAACAAATATATAGTAAACAGATGTAAAATACGCTATACGGGGAAAGTGGAAACGTTTTACGACATAAATATAAAAAAATAGGCAAAAACCACCCTTATACTGAACGATCGTTGTGTGGGATATATGATTAACATCTATAGCAATCGATCGAATGATTTTTACAGGACATCTCTATGATATAAATATCAAAAAAATGATATATCACCCAAGTTTAGCATTTTTATACATTGAAATTCGGAGAAATTGCTAACATCTTCTAATCTGAAGTGTCGGTGTATTGATGGGTATACATCTAATTAGTATATAGCGCCTATCAAAGTGATATTTTAACACTAGATGATCTTTTACTGCTATATTAAGAATATATCATACACAACGAGTTTCATCGTTATAATAACTCTCTAACATTGCGGCAAGAATTATCAAACGATCGTCTTATCATGTCAACGATCGCTTGTATGTGAGATATATATATGTATATAGCGGTCGGATTCCGAACAAATGTCCTTAATATAATACAAAAATACATCCTGTAGTCAATTTCACATGAAGATATAAAATCAAATTTTGAGAAAAAAGATAAATAGGTTTTTGACAATTTCAAACACAACAGCGACGGACGACGGACGGCACATGACATGGCTATATCAACTCAGTTCGTCTCCCTGATCATTCCGGTATACTTAATGGTGATCTATATCTTCTATCATTGCTTCAACGTTAATCAACCACATCGGACCAAAGTTACTATACCATTTCATGTTCATGAAAGGTATAAAAGTTTTTAAGTTAAAGAATCGTTATTTATATGAAAACCTAACGTTACATGAAGTATATTAATAATAATAAAAGCTAGTAAATAATTAGGTGTGTCATAGGTACGAGTCATACACCCTATCATCTAGGGCTTTGATCATATCAATTAAATAAAAGCGTTGGGCGCGTCAAATTTCTATTGATAGTCTATATAGGACCAGATGAGATTATAGGTTATGCTATCGTCTCACATTTTTAGAAAATTGTGCGACTTCTTACCCGCAACGCTTTTATTTATTGTCTTGATTAGCACGCCTAACGATATGCTGCGGTAGTGTGAATGACTAAGTACTGCTAGTACCTACTTTTTAATTGTTGCTAACTTATATTTTACTAGCTTTTAATATTCTTATTACTTCATGTAAGGTATTAGTTTTCATAAACTGGGCTTTACTTAAATGACATTTTTTATGTAATTATTTTTAGTTTCGCCAAGTTTTGTAACAAAAGTGCCCCTTAATTTGAATTATGGCATATTATTTCTATTCTATTAGATTGATTTACATATGACTCATTAATTCACCAGGACTCTTTCCTGACAATTTTGTTTACAGATCTAAGGTCTCAATACGTAATCCTTCCAAAGAGCTGTGTAACTCGAACGTCTGGTCGCGCAGCCGTAGTTCTTGTCGTCCGATGACACCTCGCGAACTCCAAAGTGAATCTTGTAATACTTTCGGTTCCAGATATGACGCGCAAATCAAGGATATCATAGGTCCGCTTTGGCTATCATAGTATATATTCATGTGTTACTCGGCAAATATGAGCCAGATCGGACCACAATACATTATTTTTGATATACTTATGCTCGATCTTGCGCCACCATATCGACAGTATTTTTTCATCAAGGTACTCTTCTATGTCATTTACCGGAGTTGGTCTCTCTAGTGATTCGCTATTTGTTAAAGTCATCGGGTCGCCGCTCTGTCAATGTCAAGCTAAAACTAAATACGCTTAATCTCATAAAACGCACATACTGTAAGTCTCTACATTGTTCATATTGCGCATTATTCGTAAAGGAATCAAATTTAAATGGGCAATACTGATATTCTATAAGATTAAGGGTGAAGATTAGGAGTTAAGTAAAGGGCGAGAATGAAGGTAACAATATTCGTTATATGTATAACTAGGTCGATGAAACAGTCCCGACAATTTTTTTTACTCCCAGACGATGTCCCTGAAATGAGCTCATGAAACTAAATAAATCTTAACACCTGATCAGCAGAACACTGTCTCAGTTTAGCTATATTCCGTGAGTAGGCAAATAATGACTCCAAACCTAATCTGAAAATGATCATTCTAAGAATAAATTAGATGCATTCTGCAATCGACGTCTCAATAGTCAGCAATTCAGACGCCAAATCCATATCTCGAATTATCAGCGCAAATTAAGATGCTGGAGTTCAAAATTATCCTATGTCGAAATTCCGAATCAACCACTAACCAGTCGAAGAGCGTCAATAATACACATTATTTAAAATAGCGTCTGCATCCAAACGTAGTCCCCTATAGTCATTCTTAAGATAAATTTTTAAATAGCTTTCGAAATAGATCCCGAATTCAGGCTCCCGAATGGTCCAAACATAGTGTCAAGAAATGACATAATCGAAATAACGCATATAGAGCGAGCCTGTTCGACACGTTAGGGAGACCATCATTATCACAGAATATGTCCTCAACGAGTTAGGGGCATAATACTGTGACAACGAATTTAAATTTTAACAATATGCTTCATCATAAAACAAGATACGAGTAATATTTTGTATGTTAAAAAAGTGGAGTGGTCACTTACATGCGTATGTTATATATAGATATATCCGCATATTATAACAAGCATGAACTTTTCCATAACATCTAAAATCTCCTCAAATGTTATTTGTATCTGCCGCGATGGGAAGATAGTATCTTATGTAGACGATTCTTCACTTGTGTGTAGTTGAGCGACACTCTGCTTACTAGAATCGTGCTGTTGAAAAGTGTGCGGCATGATACTATAGTCTGATGAGATCATACGGGAACCCAGTCAAGATTGTAGCATTCATGTACATGCATCTCAATGCCAAATATACCGAAAATGTATAGATAGGAAATTGTAATAGTGTGTAATTTGTTTCTATAGGTTGTTACAACACACATATTTAGGATCAGAACGAGTACACACACATGTATGCACAGAAATGCTACTATGATATGTGTGTGGTCAGTTGCCTAAGATTTCGAGGCGGACGAATGAGTGATCGTAAAGGATGCGAATGGCATCTAATGCAAGATTTTATGGTGTAGCAGTTTTGCGGTCGGGCTAAGCAGAATTACTCGGCTAAAGAATATAGAAGGTTACTATCAGTGATCTGTCACAATAGGATACGCATCATAATCATGTTGTCTTGCTGTGGCGCAGGTATGCGACGTCGATACAATAATGCTCATAAATAATAGCTAAGGAAGTAATATTTATATAAAGATCATCGAGAGCTATGTGCTCGATTTTATTATCAACATCTGTGCATCTATGTGTGGCATTTGCCAGACCAGGATCTCGTGTCTGATGCAACGTTCTTGGAGTCATTAGTGGTGTCCGATAGTGAGTGCTCTGGAGTAACCTCTTTGAAATTATCATTACTTAACTAGAAGACTAAAAAAATATCCCTCATTTCCCACATCTTAAATAAAAACCGCATTAAATTCCCATAAGGATTAAAATATTTACTCCTTTTGTTGTGGCAGCGCCCTGCCCTCAAGTGGCCCAATGAAATCGGCTAATGCGTTCATTTTTGCCCTAGTTGTTGATGGGCAAAAAGGGAATCCTGAATATCAAATGTATTTGAATTGAAGCGATGAATTGTACGATTGCAACCAGCCACTTTACTTTTCTTCGTCCACACAACTTTCTTAGATACGATTTTCTTTGCAGCGGGCATAAAATTGTGATCAAATATTCCAAATTATGTGTTCTGAAAAAACTAGTTGGTTAATTAACAAGAGTGTTGTATTCTTGTAAAATTTTTAGATCTTAGTTGTTTCTATGGTTTTCAATATAAAATTTGACTGGAGCATACCACATACGGTGAATGGGAGACCTTGTGAATTGCCTAAGTGTTTTTATACTCAGTTGAGCAGAGCTCACAGAGTATATTAAGTTTGATTGGATAACGGTTGGTTGTACATATATAAAGGAATCGAGATAGATATAGACTTCCATATATCAAAATAATCAGGATCGAAAAAAAATTTGATTGAGCCATGTCCGTCCGTCCGTCCGTCCGTCCGTCCGTTAACACGATAACTTGAGTAAATTTTGAGGTATCTTGATGAAATTTGGTATGTAGGTTCCTGAGCACTCATCTCAGATCGCTATTTAAAATGAACGATATCGGACTATAACCACGCCCACTTTTTCGATATCGAAAATTTCGAAAAACCGAAAAAGTGCGATAATTCATTACCAAAGACAGATAAAGCGACGAAACTTGGTAGATGAGTTGAATTTATGACGCAGAATAGAAAATTAGTAAAATTTTGGACAATGGGCGTGGCACCGCCCACTTTTAAAAGAAGGTAATTTAAAATTTTGCAAGCTGTAATTTGTCAGTCGTTGAAGATATCATGATGAAATTTGGCAGGGACGTTACTCCTATTACTATATGTACGCCTAATAAAAATTAGCAAAATCGGAGAAGGACCACGCCCACTTTTAAAAAAAAATTTTTTTAAAGTAAAATTTTAACAAAAAATTTAATATCTTTACAGTATATAAGTAAATTATGTCAACATTCAACTCCAGTAATGATATGGTGCAACAAAATACAAAAATAAAAGAAAATTTCAAAATGGGCGTGGCTCCGCCCTTTTTCATTTAATTTGTCTAGGATACTTTTAACGCCATAAGTCGAACAAAAATTAACCAATCCTTTTGAAATTTGGTAGGGGCATAGATTTTATGATGTTAACTGTTTTCTGTGAAAACGGGCGAAATCGGTTGATGCCACGCCCAGTTTTTATACACAGTCGTTCGTCTGTCCTTCCGCATGGCCGTTAACACGATAACTTGAGCAAAAATCGACATATCTTTAATGAACTTAGTTCACGTACTTACTTGAACTCACTTTATCTTGGTATGAAAAATGAACGAAATCCGACTATGACCACGCCCACTTTTTCGATATCGAAAATTACGAAAAATGAAAAAAATGCCATAATTCTATACCAAATACGAAAAAAGGGATGAAACATGGTAGGTAATTGGATTGGTTTATTGACGCGAAATATAACTTTAGAAAAAACTTTATAAAATGGGTTGTGACACCTACCATATTAAGTAGAAGAAAATGAAAAAGTTCTGCAGGGCGAAATAAAAAACCCTTAAAATCTTGGCAGGTATTACATATATAAATAAATTAGCGGTATCCAACAGATGATGTTCTGGGTCACCCTGGTCCACATTTTGGTCGATATCTGGAAAACGCCTTCACATATACAACTACCACCACTCCCTTTTAAAACTCTCATTAATACCTTTAATTTGATACCCATATCGTACAAACACATTCTAGAGTCACCCCTGGTCCACCTTTATGGCGATATTTCGAAACGGCGTCCACCTATAGAACTAAGGCCCACTCCCTTTTAAAATACTCATTAACACCTTTCGTTTGATGCCCATATTGTACAAACAAATTCTAGGGTCACCCCTGGTCCACCTTTATGGCGATATCTCGAAACGGCGTCCACCTATGGAACTAAGGATTACTCCCTTTTAAAATACTCATTAACACATTTCTTTTGATACCCATATTGTACAAACAAATTCTAGGGTCACCCCTGGTCCACCTTTATGGCGATATCTCGAAACGGCGTCCACCTATGGAACTAAGGATTACTCGCTTTTAAAATACTCATTAACACCTTTTATTTGATACCCATATCGTACAAACGCATTCTAGAGTCACCCCTGGTCCACCTTTATGGCGATATCTCGAAAAGGCGACCACCTATACAACAACCACCACTCCCTTTTAAAACCCTCATTAATACCTTTAATTTGATACCCATATCGTACAAACACATTCTAGAGTCACCCCTGGTCCACCTTTATGGCGATATTTCGAAACGGCGTCCACCTATAGAACTAAGGCCCACTCCCTTTTAAAATACTCATTAACACCATTCGTTTGATGCCCATATTGTACAAACAAATTCTAGGGTCACCCCTGGTCCACCTTTGTGGCGATATCTCGAAACGGCGTCCACCTATGGAACTAAGGATTACTCCCTTTTAAAATACTCATTAACACCTTTCATTTGATACCCATATCGTACAAACGCATTCTAGAGTCACCCCTGGTCCACCTTTATGGCGATATCTCGAAAAGGCGTCCACCTATAGAACTAAGCACCACTCCCTTTTAAAACCTCATTAACACCTTTCATTTGATACCCATATCGTACAAACAAATTCTAGGGTCACACCTGGTCCACCTTTATGCGATATCTCGAAACGGCGTCCACCTATGGAACTAAGCATCACTCCCTTTTAAAATACTCATTAACACCTTTCTTTGATACCCATATTGTACAAACAAATTCTAGGGTCACCCCTGGTCCACCTTTATGGCGATATCTCGAAACGGCGTCCACCTATGGAACTAAGGATTACTCCCTTTTAAAATACTCATTAATATCTTTCGTTTGATACCCATATTGTACAAACGCATTCTAGGGTCACACCTGGTCCACCTTTATGGCGATATCTCGAAACGGCGTCCACCTGTGGAACTAAGCATCACTCCCTTTTAAAATACTCATTAACACCTTTCTTTTGATACCCATATTGTACAAACAAATTCTAGGGTCACCCCTGGTCCACCTTTATGGCGATATCTCGAAACGGCGTCCACCTATGGAACTAAGGATTACTCCCTTTTAAAATACTCATTAACACCTTTCATTTGATACCTATATCGTACAAACGCATTCTAGAGTCACCCTGGTCCACCTTTATGGCGATAACTCGAAAAGGCGACCACCTATACAACTAACACCACTCCCTTTTAAAACCCTCTTTAATACCTTTCATTTGATACCCATATCGTACAAACAAATTCTAGGGTCACACCCTGTTCCACCTTTATGGCGATATCTCGAAACGGCGTCCACCTGTGGAACTAAGCATCACTCCCTTTTAAAATACTCATTAACACCTTTCTTTTGATACCCATATTGTACAAGCAAATTCTAGGGTCACCCCTGGTCCACCTTTATGGCGATATCTCGAAACGGCGTCCACCTATGGAACTAAGGATTACTCCCTTTTAAAATACTCATTAACACCTTTCATTTGATACCCATATCGTACAAACGCATTCTAGAGTCAACCCTGATCCACCTTTATGTCTATATCCCTAAATGGCGTCCACCTATAGAACTATGGCCCACTCCTTCATAAAATACTCTTTAATGCCTTTCATTTGATACACATGTCATACAAACACATTCCAGGGTTTCCCTCGGTTCATTTTCCTACATGGTTATTTTCCCTATGTAGTCACCACAGCTCTCAACTGGGTATGTAATGTTCGGTTACACCCGAACTTAATCTTCCTTACTTGTTTATACTCAGTTGAGCAGAGCTCACAGAGTATATTAACTTTGATTGGATAACGGTTGGTTGTACAGGTATAAAGGTTGGTTGTACATGGCAAAGGAATCCATATATCAAATTCTTCAGTATCGAAAAAAAATTTGATTGAGCCATGTCCGACCTTCCGTCCGTCCGTCTGTCCGTTAACACGATAACCTGAGTAAATTTTAAGGTATCTTGATGAAATTTGGTATGTAGGTTCCTAGGCACTCATCTCAGATCGCTATTTAAAATGAACGATATCGGACTATAATCGCGCCAACTTTTTCGATATCGAAAATTTCGAAAAACCGAAAAAGTGCGATAATTCATTACCAACGATGGATAAAGCAATGAAACTTGGTAGGTGAGTTGAACTTATGACGCAGAATAGAAAATTAGTACAATTTTGGACAATGGGTGTGGCACCGCCCACTTTTAAAAGAAGGTAATTTAAAAGTTTTGCAAGCTGTAATTTCGCAGTTGTTGAAGATATCATGACGAAATTTGGCAGGAACGTTACTCCTATTACTATATATATGCTTAATAAAAATTAGTAAAATCGGAGAACGACCACTCCTACTTAAAAAAAATTTTTTTTAAGTCAAATTTTACCAAAAAATTTAATATCTTTACATTATATAAGTAAATTTTGTCAACATTCGACTCCAGTAATGATATGGTGCAATAAAATATAAAAATAAAATAAAATTTCAAAATGGGCGTGGCTCCGCCCTTTTTCATTTAATTTGTCTAGGATACTTTTAATACCATAAGTCGAACAAACATCTACCTATCCTTGTGAAATTTGGTAGGGGCTTAGATTATAGGATGATAACTGTTTTCTGTGAAAAAGAGCGAAATCGGTTAAAGCTACGCCCAGTTTTTATACACAGTCGACCGTCTGTCCCTCCGCTCGGCCGTTAACACGATAACTTGAACAAAACCGATATATCCTTACTAAACTTAGTTCACGTACTTATGTGAAATCACTTTGTATTGGTGAAAAAAATGGCCGAAATCCGACTATGACCACGCGAAAAAAGGGATGAAACATGGTAATTGCATTGGTTTATTGACGCAAAATATAAGTTTAGAAAAAAACTTTGCAAAATGGGTGTGACACCTACCATATTAAGTAGAAGAAAATGAAAAAGTTCTGCAGGGCGAAATCAAAAGCCCATGGAATCTTGGCAGGAATACTGTTCCTGGTATTACATATATAAATAAATTAGCGGTACCCGACAGATGATGTTCTGGGTCACACTGGTCCACATTTTGGTCGATATCTCGAAAACGCCTTCAGATATACAACTAAGGGCCACTCCCTTTTAAAACCCTCATTAATACCTTTAATTTGATACCCATATCGTACAAACACATTCTAGAACCACCCCTGGTCCACGTTTATGGCGATATCTCGAAAAGGCATCCACATACAGAACTAAGGCCCACTACGTTTTAAATAATCATTAACACCATTCATTTGATACACATGTCATGCAAACACATTCCAGGGTTACCCTAGGTTCATTTTGCTAAATGGCGATTTTCCCCTATTTTGTCTCCAAAGCTCTCAGCTGAGTATGTAATGTTCGGTTACACCCGAACTTAGCCTTCCTTACTTGTTTATTCTAGGTACATCCAGCTATTTAAAACAAAACAAAAAATGTTTAACGGTCTAATAAATAGCTTTTTCAAGGTACATATACATAATTGTATGTTTGCTTAGGTTTACTTTATTTGTTGCAATGATTTATTACAACTACAACAACAAGAGTGGCAAAAAGGCTAGTTGCCCGCAGCAGCAAGAATCCAATTGTGTCTTTTTGCTCATTCGATTTACTTTACTCCCTACACCCCCATTTGTCAGAGTTCAGCGACATAACAGCACATTACAATGTACCTATCGATAGATACGTACATACATTCAACACCCAGCAAATGGCATAAGCGGTTGTAAGCCATGAAGATCACTGGTTTTGCTAAGTGTTTCACGCCGACTTCAATTGCAATCCGGCAAATTAATTTTTGAAGAGAATATTTTCATGGCTGATATACACTTTTTGGGCTGCCGAACCACTGCTGAGTAGTCTCGCTGTTAAAAAAAAATGTCAAGAAGTATGTTTAATGTCCCGTAGTGCGAACGTATGACCTAGAAATGAGTTTTCGATTACCAATCTGTACTTAAATAAGGTTTTGAATAGGTGATTATAAATACAATAACGGAATAAGCCTTATACATAACGTTATCTTTCAGGTAAACATTATACCTGATAATCGGGGTCGCCCCTCGGGAGTGATTTTGGAAACAGTCCGAGTGTATTTCTGTCATGAAAGCTTCTCAGTGAAATTTCATCTGCCTTCCAGATGCCATTCGTAGTCGGCATAAAACATGTAGGTTCCAAACCGCCAATTTGTATGAAATATTTAAAGGTGCACGGCGTAAATCAGAAAAGAAGCTTGACCTTAATCTCCTCGGAGGTAATCACGCCAAGTATACATTTTTTTTATTATTACAGATAAAATACATAAATACAGAAAAATAATAAGTACTATAATATATTATAAGGAATACGCCATACAACTAATATTCCTAATAGATATAAGTCCTGATGCTTTAAGCCTTTTGGCTATATGAAATAAGCGTTATATTAGGTTGAAATTTTTTGCTGGGCACTTGCTAAGGATTTGCTTATTCTTACATACGTAAATATATATGCTTGTATTTATGATATTCGTATAATATGATATGCAGAATTTGGCAAAATAGTTGATGTAACATTTTCTTCGAATTGTGATACATATTAACTTTTTTCATCATACTTACTTACATATTTACAAGATGCTATTGCAAATTTTTCAAGTAAACATTCTTTGTACAGTGAAACCTCTAAGAGCAGATACTCTTGAACATAACCGAGATAGTGGATAAGTTGAAGTGTGTATTAATTTAGTCTTAATTAATATGTAAAGCTGGAGGGTCCAAAAATTCTCTTAGCTCCCTTTATAGCCAAAAATTATCCTTTGTAGTCGAAAAGCTGTCAGTAAAAGATGGCAAATGTTCTATAAGGTACTGATGTTGTACATCGGTCAGCTAAAAGGATACCGTAACACTGAAAAAGAAGCTCCGGAGTTAAAATCTTAGTATATAAAAAACACGTTCCTGAGGGGGCCCGCGATTTAGAGGTACTATGACATTTTTTCAATTCGGGTGAGTCTTTAGTTGTTCCATGTGCAATTTTTAAGCCGAAATTCAAAGCAACGAAAATCTGCATTTCGTTTTAATATTATAGTGAAGTGAGATATAGGCCGAAACGTGGACCCGAGTACCCCTAGAATGAGTTTATAGAATATGGATAACAAATGAAAGCTGTTGATGAGTGCTTTAGTACAGAGTAATATATTATCCAGAGACGGACTGGGACTGGGATTAGGACTAGGACTGGGACTGAGACTCGGAGTGGGACTGGGACTGGGACTAGAATAAAATACATACAACCCTGTGGGACAGGCAATAAGGGATGTAGAAGAATGAAAAGAAATTGAGAGAAGAGAAAAGAGAGAAGGAGATTGAGAAAGAGGTAGGATGAGACGAAGATGGAGATAGATAAAGCGAAAAAGACGGAGGGAGGAGTGAATAAAAGGATTAGGAAAATGTGAAGTCAGACGGAAAAAGCTTATTAAAATGTATGCAGTTAGGCCAAATTTAGGGCAGGACAACGTCTGCCGGGTCTTCTAGTTGGAATAAAAATCCACACGATTTTTTATTCCAAATTATATCTTAATTTTTGTTGAATAAGTTCTTCTTATCTCAAAGAAGACCCCATTAGGCCAGTTTTTGATCCAATATTTCACTAGAATTGAACCAAAATATAGGAAAAGGAGCGCCGTATCCGAACATTTAAAATAAAAATATTCTCCTTTCATTCAACTGAACAAATATATACCGATAACCACAAAAACGTAACTGTACCTCAACAGTGGTGAACGTAGAGTAGGTGCGAGGCAAACAAAATTGACCTTATGGCCACTTGACAAAAAGTGAGTTCGCTTTATAACTCTTGCGGAAAAGCAGAATCTCATAATGTCAATTAAGTTGACATTGTAACCATTTGAAATTTGACGTTGTGACTATTTCATACGGCAAAAGCAATTGAATTTGTGGCCATTTGAAGTGGTCATAAAGTCAACTGACGTTATGGCTGTTGACCTTGTGTCACCTCGGCATTTTATTTTCTAGCTTAGAATATATTTTTCAGATTTGCCCATTTGAATAGCTATGCTGAGTTGATAAAAGAATATTCTGACTATTTGAGCTCTTGGGTAGTTTTTATTTCGATCCTCAATGTAGGCCTATGTCGAGCAAGATAACGGTAAGTGTATAAATTGAAATGGATGTGAAAACTGAGACTGAGATAAAGTTGAAGACGGGGATGAAAGCAGAGATAGAGATATAGAGAAATTTAGATTGAAATGGATATGGCGACGGAGTCCGTTACGAATATGGAGATGAAGTTAGTGACAGGAATAGAGAGAAGAGGAGATAAAGACTGAGTCCGAGACGGATGTTGGCATTGAGATTGAGGCTGACTTTGAAATTGAGATTGAGATATGGAGATGGGTATAGGTATGGAGATCAAAACAGAGACGGAAAGGGAGATGGAGATAGAGATGAATATGAATATTAAGATGAAGGTGAAGATAAAGATTAACACGAAGATAAAGATGGAGATAGAAGTGATGGGAATGGGCATTAAAATGAAGGTAGAGCTGAGGATGCAGATGGATAAAAAGGTAGAGATGGATAAGTAAATGAAATTTAATGAAGATTGCAATGCAGGCGGGGACGAACTTTTTGTTTGGTTATGTTAGGAGCCGTTCCGCCTTAATAGACATCTCTAGTTGAGTCTTTAAAAGTACGCTATCAATTACTTACCGAATCGCTGAGAGGCAATGATAGTTTTATCGATAAGGTAGGCATCGGTAATGGATATTTCCTCCGGGGATTCGAATACGTCATAACGCAGATTCTTGCGCCTCGTTCTTGCAAACGTTTTGACAGCCTGCTTACAGCAATGTAAGACCAATGAAAAGCGTCGTTAAACTAGTGACTTCGTAGAAGAGGTGGAGAGGAGGCCATTGGACGATAAGCGAGTCAAATGTGCATAACCTCTTTCAACCTTTTAGCAAAAAAGCGGGACGTGGACGCATGACCGAAATGATAAATATGGAAGGCCACCCTGAAGTAATTCGAAAGCTGTCCCGGGGTAAATGACGGTAGCAAATATGATGCATAAGGCGTTTTCCATCCCAACGCGAATAAATACAAGCCTGAAAGTGGCCTACCTGCTTCATCTTCAATATATCTCGACCATCTGACAGACATCTGTCCCTTGAGTGACAGTGCCCTGTTAACAATCAATTACCATGGATTTATGAATTTATGTTAATCTTCACAAATTCCTTGTGCGCAGCGAAACCCCAAAGTCTCTAATACTTGTGTTAAGAAATCCACGCAACATTCGTGGGATATCCATATGTCCTGGCACACAGACATTTTTTATTCAAAGGTAGGTTGTGCTCCTGCGGGTGAGGTCAGGCAATCGCTGAAATCCCTCGACGTAGCGGTGGCACAGCTTAGCGCCATGCATTTTCTGTTAACGCAAACCGTAATATATTTTATGTATCTGTGATCTGGAAAGATTGTTAAAGTAAATTCGCTTCCTAAACATTAAAGACCAAAATCTGCCAGAGCCGTTAGGATTAATAAAATGCGGAAAAATGTTTTCAAGCTAAAATGAGGCTTGAGAAAATCTTAAGTTTATAAATATTATTCCAAGAACGACCTAGAAATCCATGCCGTCACTTTTCTATGCTTGACTGTTTCAAATAACTTTTACTGCCTCTGGCATTTTCCATCATTCCGCACAACGTCAATCTTTATAGCGAGAATATCAAAGATTTATGGGTTATTGTCTATTGCGTCGGTTAAGTTGCGAATGCATTTTTGTTTGAATGATTTTATTTCGTCTTCCCAATGAGTTTTTCTTTGCTTTACTTTATAACGTTGCACTATTCTTGGTGCATTTCATGGAAATATAATCGATGTTGTTTATTTAGCGTTTGGCATTTTGCAATTTTCATAAAATTCTACTTTCTTGAATGCATCTGGCTTTTTATGCACATTTTCCAGCTAATAAAAATGAGCCACAATTTTATAGATAATGATTCATGAATCATGCTTATAGATCGCTTAATTTAGGTAGAAAGCAAACATGAAAGGCAATTACTGTTTAAGTGATATTAGGGAAATGGAATTATTAGCATCAGTGTAAAACTTAAAGGGATTCGCCTCTGTTCTAGTTATAAACTTAAAATTGATGTTAATTTAGGGGCGTAGGTACTTGGTTTATTCTCGCAATTGGTAAAAATATGTGAGTCCTTTCTTAGACTGAAAGCTTCGAAGTACATTACTATCATTTGCAATGTCTCTGAGGCCATTAGCAAACGATGAAAAGAACGGTTCAATGTACCATCGCGAACCCTTCGATGTCACGACTTTTTCTGGTTAGATAGATTTAGAATGACTTATGCTTCTAATTCTCCAATTGCTAGGCAATGAGAGAGTTTAATTTGCAGTATTCTGTAGATATTCATTTTCGTTAAATAAATTTAGGTTCAAACTGCTATTGAAGAAGTAATTTAATAATTTAATATTTCTTAGTTAAGGTACATTTGTAAATAGTCTGTAACGAGGTTTCTGATTGTCTTAGACTATAATATGAATATAGAGGGTGGAGCCGTGTGTAGAAGTCCACGAAAGTGGGGAAAGCTTCTGACCGCCATTCACCTGGGAATGGCCAGAGCGATTCTTTTGCATGCGTTTCAAGCAGCTCACTACTGCCGGTCGCTTGCGGCCAAGTATCCTCTGGGCTAATGTGAGAAGGCGACAACCTGGCTAGGCCACTTGACATAATCGGTTTAAGGGTGAGCCGGGGGAGATCTCATCGGCAGCGTCTGTACACCTCTAGGTGCGGCTGCAAGCGGGCGTCTGTCTTGGAGCAAGCGGCTCGCTATATAAACGTGCAAGTAATATTTTCACCCCCGCTGAGCGGGTTGTGCGCAGGGCCACGTAAAACTATACTCCAATGAAATATAACAACAAGCCTCGGATAAATACACTCTCTATTGATGACGAACATGGCAAACGTTTGAAGGACAATGAATTAAGGGCATGCACCTGGAACGTCCGCTCTACGAATGGGATTGGTGCAGATGCCCGGCTGGTTGATGTCCTCGTCAAAGCAAAACCTGACATCACCGCCACCCAAGAAATGCGTTTAACGAAGCAAGGAAGAAAGAAGATCAAAAATTGTGACATCTATTGGAGTGGTCATATGAATAAGCGCAGTTTCGGCGTCGCATTCGTGGTGGGAGAGAGACTTTGTCGCCAAGTGCTGGCGTTCACGCCTGTGGACGAGCGCTTCGCCGCTATCCGAATAGAAGCAAAATTTTTTAATATATCATTCATCTGCGCCCATGCGCCGACAGAGGAGAAAGATGATGAGGTGAAAGACACTTTTATGAACAATTAGAACGCACATGCGAGCGCTGCCCCCGTCATGATATAAAGGTCGTGCTTGGCGACTTTAACGCCAGGGTGGGCAAAGAAGATGTTTTTGGCCCTACAGTCGGAAAGTTCCGCCTACACAATGAAACTTCTCCTAAAGGACTGAGGCTGATTGACTTTGCCGGTGCTCGAAACATGGTATATCCAGCACGAGGTGCATGCATTAAAAGATACATCAAGCTCCATGGCTGTATCCTGATCGAAATACTCGCAATCAGATCGATCACGTTGTGATAGACGGACGGCATGCCTCCAGTGTTTTAGATGTGCGCACGATCCGAGGACCTAACATCGACTCGGCTCATTATCTCGTTGCAGCCAAAATATGCACCCGCCTAACGCGGCTAAAACCAAGGAGCAAAAAACACAAGGAAAGCTAGACGTCGAAAAGCTTCAATCACAACAGACTGCCAATGATTTCGCAACTCGACTCTCACACCTGCTCTCTGAGAGCACAACTCTTTCTGAAGGAATACAGGAGCAGTGGGAGCATATCTCCAAAGCACTTCGTACTGCCGCCGAGGAAAAAATTGGTTACCGGCGGTCACGAAAAAACAACGATGAAGAATGCCGCGTTGCAACCGAAAGAAAATACGCTGCCTACAGGGCTACGTTAAAAGTGAGCGCGACAAGAGGAGTGTGTGAACGCTATCGTGAGTTGAAAAGGGAAGCGAGACGCCTTTTCAGGAAGAAAAAAGCAGAAGCAGGAAGGCGTGAGTGTGAGGAGCTTGAGCTGCTAGCCACCAGGAATAACGCCCGAAAATTTTACCAAAAAATACGGCGACAGACGGAAGGTTTTAAGACCGGGGCAAACTCCTGTAAAACGAAAACTGATGACCAGAGAGTGCGTAGATTATGGAGGGAATACTTCTCTGCTCTCCTAAATGGAGGCAGTAATTCACCGCGCAGAGATGAAGAACCCGATCTCGCAATCGATGATGATGGAATATATGTCCCCCGCCCGATTATGACGAAGTTAGAATAGCAATAACCAGATTGAAAAACAACAAGGCCGTGGGCGCTGATGGATTGCCTGCGGAGCTATTCAAGTACGGCGGCGAGGAGTTGGTAAGGCGCATGCAGCAACTTCTTAGCAAAATATGGGCGGACGAGTGCATGCCCGACGGTTGGAATCTAAGTGTTCTTTGCCCAGTCCACAAGAAGGGGGATACTGCAAAATACACCAACTATCGTGGAATCAGCCTTCTTAATATCACATATAAGGTCCTTTCAGGTGTATTGTGCGAAAGATTGAAGCCCACCGTGAACCAGCTGATTGGACCTTATCAGTGCGGCTTCAGACCTGGTAAATCTACCATCGACCAGATTTTCACAATGCGCCAAATCTTGGAAAAAACCCGTGAAAAGAGAATCGACACACATCACCTCTTCGTCGACATTAAAGCCGCCTTCGACAGCACGAAAAGGAGCAGCCTATATGCCGCTATGTCTGAATTTGGTTTCCCCGCAAAACTTATACGGCTATGCAAAATGACGTTGAGAAGCACCATCAGCCAGTCAGAATTGGGAAGGACCTCTCCGAGCCGTTCGAAACTAAACGAGATTTCAGACAGGGTGACTCCCTATCGTGCGATTTCTTTAATTTGATGCTGTAGAAAATTATACTAGCTGCAGAACTTAGCCGCACTGGAACAATATACTATAAAAGCGTGCAATTACTGGCATACGCTGATGACATTGATATCATCAGCCTAAATACCCGCGCTGTTAGTTTTGCTTACTCAAACTGGAAAAGAAGCGGTAAAGATGGGTTTGGTGGTGAATGAGGACAAAACGAAGTACCTGCTGTCATCGAGCAAAGAGTCAGCGCATACGCGCCTTGGCAACCACGCTACTGTTGGCAGCCATAATTTCGAAATAGTAAAAGACTTCGTTTATTTGGGAAACAGCATCAACACTAGCAACAACATCAGCACTGAAATCCAGCGAAGAATCAATCTTGCCAATAAATGCTACTTTGGACTAGGTAGGCAATTGAAAAGTAAAGTCCTCTCTCGGCGAACGAAAATCATACTCCACAAGTCACTTATCGTACCCGTCCTGCTGTATGGGGCAGAAGCATGGACCATGACAACAGCAGATGAGGCGGCTTTGGGAGTGTTCGAGAGAAAAGTTCTTCGAAAGATTTATGGACCTCTACGCGTTGGCGATGGTGAGTACCGAAGAAGATTTAATGATGAGCTGTACGAGCTATACGCAGACATCAACATAGTCCAGCGAATTAAAACGCAGCGGCTGCACTGGCTAGGGCATGTTATTCGAATGAAAGCAGGGATGCACCTTAACGTAAGCTAATCATTTATCAAAAATTTCCACCGTTTCCGTTGAAACACTTCCACATATTATCGATAAAGAAATTATCAGATAAATTGTATCTCGTTTTTAACCGAAACGAAAAGCTTTCGTTAACGTTAAAAACGTTAACAAAACGTGATAATTTATGTTTGAATTGTGCTGGCAATGCTATAGCCATGGCGAAGCCGTAAGGTGGTAACAGCGAGCGGACATACACACAAACTCCATGTAATTTGTTTGTGTAATTCGTTGCTGGTGATGTCAAAAATACTCTGAGAATGTTCGTACTGTCAAAATTCATGAGAAAAGTTGCAATCAGCTTGGCTAATGCTTTCGCTTAATGACTCCGCCATCAATCAGCTTTGCCAGCATAGTTTGAAATTATAATCAACATAAACGATTTGATTTCGTTTTGATATGGCAGAAAACGAAACAAAATCATTTCGTTAATTTGACGTTCTTAACGTTAATAACGAACGAAATGACTCCTGTTCGTTTATTAACGTTAATTATCGTAACGAAATGATATCGGTTCGTTGGTTAAGCATGCCTGAATGAAGATGATGCTCCGGCCAAGAAAGTGTTTCTATCGGAACCCGCCTATGGAAGCAGAGGTAGAGGGCGGCCCCCACTCCGTTGGAAGGACCAGGTGAAAAACGATTTAAACTCCCCTGGTGTGACCAATTGGCGCCGGTTGGCGGAGCGAAGGAGCGACTGGCGCACCTTGTTGGACGGCCATAACCGTTTAGACAGTTAAGCGCCAATTAAGTAAGTAAGTATAATATGAATAAATAAATAAATATCCCATACAGTCGATTTTTCAAATGAGATTTTTCGTAAATTCTGCCCGATTTCAACAGCTAGAATCTCCAAATTTCACCTGTAGTCTGTTTGTACGCAAACTAGTCCCTAAAGTTTTGAGTTATTTTTGAGCGGGTATATTTTGATGGCCGATGACAGATTTGTCGGAACCGACCGGATCGAACCACTATAGCATATATCCGTTTTTTTTTCACAGCCGATTATTTGGATATTACGAACGGGATAAGATTACTGTTCAGCTCCATTCATAAAAGTATGGAGTCAGTCCTTACTGTTTTTATTTTGATTTAATTTAATTTAATTTGGCTTAGCTCAATTTTAATTTTATAAATTTTTTTTTATTTCATTTCATTTTCATATTTCAATAAGGTGTTATTTCATGTTATTTATCTAACTTTTTTCTATTTTTTATTTAATTTAATTTAAATTAAACAGGGGACTGCCTTAACTGATTTTTTAAACGTATGAAAATATTTATTTGAAGCAGCTTTGAATTTATAATTTATTGAATACTTTGAATGATTAAAAACAAAGTATGTACTGTGCAAAAAGAATAAAATATGCAAGGCAATTGGGATAGGTTTACAACAACTAAGACATGACGTGGCTGAATGAGTAACACTTCAACCATCGTAGAAATGCGGGTTCAAATCCATTCCCGGGACAAAGGCCTTGTCCATCTTGATGTCATGTTACGTTGTTTAAATTTTTCCCAAATTATTCAATAAATTAATTTAATTTAACTTTATGTGTTTACATTTTTTTATTTTATTTTTTTTTCGTATTTTATTTTATTTATTTACATTAGTTTACTTTCTTTTATTTTGTTTTATTTTAATTCAGTTTACTTATTTTATTTTATGTTTTCTTTATATTTTCTTTTTTCAGTTTATTTTATTTTTATTTATATTTTTTTTAGTTTTCTTTTTTGTTGTGTACAATATTATTATTATATAAATCCAACCAAATATCTGCAAATATGTAACAGCCAGAAAACCCTAAAGAGAAACTAATTTCGACTCAACCTCACTGCCGAACCAGGTGCTTTGATTTGGAAACACGTCGTATCATCAGTAATAGTAAGTACAAGTATGCATTTGCTCATATTTTCCATAATATTTCTCGCTCTATATTTGAAACCTAACAGAAGTGATATGGGGAAATCCGCCAAACTTTGGTTTTTTTGGAGAAAACTGAAACGTGGTATCACGCAAATATCTTTTTGTTAGGAACATTGAGTGTTAATTGGAGCTATAGTGCATCGCCGTTACTCGTCTTACATAATGCCTCGAAAAAGATATAGTCAAAGATCGAGCAAAATTATATACATATTGAAATCGCAATGTTAAATAACATTTATTTCAACACTTCTGTACCGATTGCATTGAAATTTTAACAAAATATGGAGATATATGCAGCTGTTGGCTGTGTCAAATTTTTTTGATACGCGAGACCCGTTTGTAGATATCGGTAAAAATATAAACCGAATAACCGCAAATACTTTTGACTGCAAAGTTTTGCACACATTTATTTAACACCTTTCTACCGATTCTTTTTGAAACTTTAAAAACATTTAGATATGTGAACGAAGTATGTTAGTAAAAAGTTTTAATACCCGAGATCCGGTTTTGAGATATGATAAAAATATAAACCGAAAACCTTAAATTTGTTTACTTATTAAACACTTCTTAACCGATTGTGTTGAATTTTATCGGATGTACATACTATGTGGTGTATATTTAGGTAATGTTGTGATACCCGAAACCCTGTTTTAGAGATATCGGCAAAAATATGAAACCGGGTACCGTCAAATATTTCATACCCGTTTTGTTAACTTTTTCTCTACACACAGTAGTATACCATCAATTGCCTCATCTTGGAATATTCACGCAAGGAAAGTTATTAATGTTTGTATATGGGGCAATATACGAATTTCCGACAAAAATTGGCAATCGTCAAAAAGTGTAGAAACATAAATTTTGTACCAAATTTGTGTTTCTTTTTCATTACTTTTAAATAAAACCTGGTTATTATCAACAGCTTTTGACGATTGTCAATTTTTGTCGAAATTTCGTATATTTGCCCCGTTGTACAAACATCAATAACTTTCTTTATATTCCAGATGAGGCAATTGATGGTATACTACGGTGGTTTAGAGAAAAAATTAACAAACCGGTATGAAATGATAAAAGTAAAATTGTAGCTGTGCCCACAAAAAACATGCTCCTGAAAAAATTTTACGCAACCAAGTGCTTCCACTTTTCTGCCTCTACCTTCAAAACTGAAAGGGGCACATCGAATTTGAAGCCCCAGGTATTTTTGCCCCTGATAGACTATTATCGTGCATATTCCAAATTTCAATACTCAGTTGTGTCAAAAAGCTATAAGCAAAAACTGTCAATATTGAAAATTACACTATCGCTACTTTATTGATGATAGTTTTGAGTATTGGAGGGGCACATTAATTTTGCTCATACTTTTAGAATCTCTGTCTAAAAAAACAACATTCAATTTAAATTCCATAACGTTTCAGCGATGCCTCAAAATTTTATCAAAAAATAAAAAAAAACAAGGGTATCGCTTGAAAAAGTGTAACAAATCGACGTTTTTTACCTTTCGAAGTTCTGCAAAAACTTACTGTCAACTTTCTTGATATTTGAAATCATCAGTTCGGATAGTCAAAAGGTCAAACTTATGTCCTTGTACTTTTTTCTGCCCTTAAGTTTTTTGCCCGTGTGTAAAACCCGAGTATTCAAAAAAGTTAAAGTTTTGGGATTTGCCCATATACATCTGTTGCACTTGCATGTACAAAAATTGTGCATAGCTTAAAGACTTTCATTTATATGTAGTTGACGTGCTCGCCTTGAGTGCTGTATGATTTCGCTCATATCAACTGTACCACTGACCATGTTCCCACATGCGCTGTAGTGACTGCACTTACGCACACTCTTCATTACTCTATACAGCATAATAATAGCACACACCACGTCTGTGCTAACAAAACTAAATATTAACTGTTTGTCATCGCAGTACTACCAATTTGCTACCGGCGTCCTATAGATTTGTTATAGAAAAGTTATCGATTTGTCATCAAATAAATATCAGTTCGTTGCCAAATAGTTCCGACAATAAACCGATATCTCGACGATATTAATTCGCTGTAGATAATAAGCCTATAATAATACAATAGCTTGTGCATATCGGTTGTTACAGATAACAAGCCGACGAAGCTCTTCTCAAAAAGGCCCCAAATTTGTATCTATGAAGTTATTATAAAACTCTTAGTTCTAGACAGCGGAATAGATCTAGTTAGCAAAAGTCATTATATCTTGAAGCCATGGTTTCTCTCAGTTAACAACGAATTAATTTCCTAAGTTCTTAAATCTTGTGGTTTCCAAATCAAAGTCGCTCAAAAAACTTCCGTACATTAAGTGAATCAACAGCGAACGACTGGTTGGTTGCCAAGTAATCGCATACGCAGATGACATGGTTTTGCAACAACAGGAAACATCTTAAATACCCATGCAAACTAACGCGGTAGACATAAACCATCGTGGAGGACAGCTCATATTAAAGAGGCATCAAAGTCATTCCAGCGAAGATTGAAGTTGTTCGATTCACATTATGCTTCAAACTATCATTTTTCAGGCCGCTGCTCTTAAACATTGCAGGCTCATCGTTATCTTGGACGGAAAATGAGCATGTCGAAAAGTAAAGCAGGAATGGAACGATGCCTCTACTTTAGATCCTGAGTACACGGTCCCATTCACGGATGCTCCAAACAAACTTTAGTAATCATCCAAAGGATCTTGCGCTTTTCTTAAATACAGGTGTGTTGCGTCGTTGTAGCGTCTTTCAGATTCACTGACAACAGCAAAGGAGGTCGCTCTATGGCTGCTATCTAAGAATCCCACATCCTTAGCAATTACTCTGACAGTCAGACAGTTATTAGAGCAACACATTTCAGGTAGCAATATACTATGAAGGTAATACCGAGCCGTTAACGCATTTAACTAGAAATCAGATTGCCCTGATTAGAAACGGTGGCTCCGATGACTAGAAATTATGTTCTAGATTCTGAAAATCTTTTATTATTTGCCAAGAATTCAGACGTTTTCCACAACATTAACCTGTCTGTGCGGTCTTTACTGGCCGGTCAGTTCAACTTGACTCAATTGTTGATGTCATTACATAAATTTGTATATGTATATACAAAGCAACTCGCAATGACTCCGTCACAAAATCAGTTCATGATAACAAACCTCGAATCAGAATATTATCAGCACACCGAAAGATATAACGATAGTAAAATTCACAAACAGTAGTGGAATTAATGATGCGATTTTTCGAGATTTTAATTAACGATTTTGTCGCTTGCCTTATCGATTGTACTATTCACTAACTTAGTTTTAACGACTCGAAATAAATGGCATTTAAATTTCGTTTTAGTAGTAGAAACCTAAGAAATGCGAAAAACACAAAAGGAAAGCCAAAAATAAATAAATTCAGTATACTAACTGCTTTTAAAAGTCATTATTCTGCAAGTTTTTACCTATTTTATCAAACGGTAATTAAATGCGGCATTAATTTCTTTTTTTTCTCTGTTGATTTCGCAGTTATTCTTGTACCCCTATTGACCATCAAGTTGAGAAATAATATTGTAATGAATTTACTGCAATTCCGCTTATTTGCAATCTTCTACTAAGGTTCGAATCTATAAACTGTTGAACAAATAAATCCACTTTTTAATAATGCAAAATGGCCTTTATTCAAGTACAATAACACTACTAAGGCCCGACAGATAGCGTACCTAATTCAAAACTGATTCCAGCGCCTCTACATTTGCTGCCTTTTATACTCTTTGATTTCCTCGTTGCATCTTCTAGGCGCTCCTGTTCTAGAATCTGCTAGTTGGTTATCTGTCATAATTATAACTACAGATGTACGTGTATAGCTCTCATATGCGCGTGTGTTTGTGAGCGACACTTCCACAAATATATTGCATATCTCAGATAAGATATCTGCATGTGTTTGTGCGTTGCTTCTCCCTGCGTATACGTACATATGTGTAGACATAATGATTGAATTATTGATGTGAATCAAGTCACTGCTTAGCATCGGCTTAGGGATGGCAGTACCCCCTAGTGTTGGTAATATTCCTAACACTGCCCTCCACTTAAGTCTGATCGTCCCCCGATCAGACAAATCTCTCGATCTAACCGCTGCTAGCCTCTCCAAATGAACCTCCCTTCTATTTCGTGGTTTTCCAATTGTTTGTATGCGGTAGATGACATCACTGATCCTCTTCACAACTCTGTACGGGCCTTCCCAACTGCACCGAAATTTGGATGGAACACCTTTCCGCCGGTGAGGTTGTATAGCATACCAAATCTCCTTCCAAGAAACCTTCCGATTCTTTTCATGCCAGTGTTTCATCTTACTACTCATTACCCTGGGCCGTTCCCTCACACTCTGTTCTTTGGCAAATGAAGAACTACTTGGCAGAGCTTGGTCTTGACGGATTGACTTTGTATCATCAGTATCGTCTTGACGTTTCACAACAGTAGTACGCGCTGGCTTGAAACCACTCTCGCATTCTTTCTGGAAAATTCGTTCCTTCGTTTTTGTGCGTCCATTTGTTTTTGTCGATGTCGGTGTTTCTCTCGCAGGTACTTTTGATTTCGCTTTCTTTGGCCCATTCGATCCATCAACCTTTGCCTTTGACTTCGTGGTCTTTGTCGAGTCTTCTCCACCAGTACTTGATTACTACTGAACCCTTTCGCCAAACTGAAGTTAAGTGGCATATCTGGTTCTATAACGCATAATCCTTCTCTGCATGTCGATCCTGATGTCATGGTCAATTAAGATGTCCACTCCCAATATGACTTCATCAATAATCTCCGCTACAACGACACTTTTAAAAATATTTTATATAAAAGTGGGCGTGTTTCCTTAACCGATTTCCTTAATTTTTCTTCAAAGCATTCCCTATAGTAAAGGCAACCTCTTTGCCGAATTTTGTTGCGATAGGTTTAACGGTTTTCGATTTATGATTAATAATATTTGTAAAATTGATTTTATCACAAGTGGGCGGTGCACGCCCATTTTAAAAAATGTTTCCAAATTTTTATCAAGAGTCTCAATATCGGTCACATGTCAAATGTCAACATTCTAGGTGTATTATTATGATTATATGAAAAGTGGGCGTGGTTATCATCCGATTTCGCTCATTTTCAATACCAATCTATTCTATGTCCAGATAAGCTCGTGTACCAAATTTGGTAAAGATATCTGAATATTTACTAAAGTTATCGTGTTAACGGACAGACGAACATACGGACGGACGGGCATGGCTCAATCAAATTTTTTTTTCGATACTGATGATTTTGATATATGGAAGTCTATATCTATCTCGATTCCTTTATACTTGTACAACCAACCGTTATCCTATCAAATTTATAATACCCTGTGTACAAGTACAGCTGGGTATAACAAGCTACTGATAGATAACTGAAGTATTCAGTCATTACTGGAAGATGTTACGGCAGTGGACATAATTAAACAAGTAAGGAAGGTTAAGTTCGGGTGTAACCGAACATTACATACTCAGTTGAGAGCTATGGTGACAACTTAAGGGAAAATAACCATGTAGGAAAATGAACCGAGGGTAACCCTGGAATGTGTGTGACATGTGTATCAAATGAAAGGCATTAAAGAGTATTTTATGAGGGAGTGGGCCATAGTTCTATAGGTGGACGCCATTTAGGGATATCGCCATAAAGGTGGATGAAAGATGTTAATGAGAATTTTAAAAGGCGTGGGCTTAGTTCTATATGTGGACGCCTTTTCGAGATATGGCCATAAAGGTGGACCAGGGGTGACTCTAGAATGCGTTTGTACGATATGGGTATCAAATGAAAGGTGTTAATGAGGGTTTTAAAAGGGAGTGGTGTTAGTTGTATATGTGAAGGCGTTTTCAGATATCGACTAAAATGTGGACCAGGGTGACCCAGAACATCATCTGTTGGATACCGCTAATTTATTTATATATGTAATATCACGAACAGTATTCCTGCCAAGATTTCAAGGGTTTTTTATTTGCCCTGCAGAGCTTTTTCATTTTCTTCTATTAATATGGTAGGTGTCACGCCCATTTTACAAAGTTTTTTTCTAAAGTTATATTTTGCGTCAATAAACCAATACAATTACATGTTTCATCCCTTTTTTCGTATTTGGTATAGAATTATGGCATTTTTTTGATTTTTCGTCATTTTCGATATAGAAAACGTCGGATTTCCGCCATTTTTTATACCAATTCAAAGTGAGTTCAGATAAGTACGTGAACTGATTTAGTACAGATATATCGATTTTGCTCAAGTTATCGTGTTAACGGCCGAGCGGAAGGACAGACGGTCGACTGTGTATAAAAAACTGGGCGTGGCTTCAACCGATTTCTCCCTTTTTCACAGAAATAAGTTATCGTCCTAGAATCTAAGCCCCTACCAAATTTCACAAGGATTCGTAAATTTTTGTTCGACTCATGGCATTAAAAGTATCCTAGACAATTAAATGAAAAAAGGGCGGAGCCACCCCCATTTTGAAATTTTCTTTTATTTTTGTATTTTCTTGCACCATATCATTACGGGAGTTGAATGTTGACATAATTTACTTATATACTGTAAAGATATTACATTTTTTGTTAAAATTTTACTTAAAAAAAATTTTTTTTTAAGTGGGCGTGGTCGTTCTCCGATTTTGCTAACTTTTATTTAGCATACATATAGTAATAGGAGTAACGTTCCTGCCAAATTTCATCATAATATCTTTAACGACTGCCAAATTACAGCTTGCAAAAGTTTAAATTACCTTCTTTTAAAAGTGGGCGGGGCCACGCCCATTGCCCAAAATTTTACGAATTTTCTATTCTGCGTCATAAGTTCAACTCACCTACCTAGTTTCATCGCTTTATCCGTCTTTGGTAATGAATTATCGCACTTTTTCGGTTTTTCGAAATTTTCGATATTGAAAAAGTGCGCGTGGTTATAGTCCGATATCGTTCATTTCAAATAGCGATCTGAGATGAGTGCTCAGGAACCTACATACCAAATTTCATCAAGATGCCTCAAAATTTATCAAGTTATCGTGTTAACGGACGGACGGACATGGCTCAATCAAATTTTTTTCGATCCTGATGATTTTGATATATGGAAGTCTATATCTATCTCGATTCCTTTATACCTGTACACCCAACCGTTATCCAATCAAAGTTAATATACTCTGTGAGCTCTGTTCAACTGAGTATAAAAATAATAAAATTCGATTAATTAGCGAATTAAATAGAATTAATGTAAGAAAATAAATTATTAATTATTAAATTTTTCAAATTTAAACTGGATTTTATTGTCGTTGTTTGCAATCTTTTCCAATCCTCTTATTATTTTATTGAAATTAGTTATTTGCATGCAATTAAAAGCTATTTTCTTAATGGTGGCAAAGAAGTATAACTTCTTTTCATCGCATTCGCATACATAAATACACGCTCCACTTTTTTTATTTGTAGCATGTAAACTTCCTACAGATGCCGTCTTAAACTAATTAAATTTAACACATATGTTAAAGATGAACAGACGTTTAAATCGGATTAAATTAACGTCCCATTAACACTTAATACAAGATCTTGATTATGTCAACCCACTTAGCTTCGAGCAGTGTCTTTGCTCAAAATTTAGTGCACTGCTCCCAACTATGGTTTTGAAAACAGATAGAACTAATTAAGTACACCTATTGTACTTTTCTCTATTTATTCATTAACTAGTGATTGTACACATATCACATGATCGTTCTCAATTAATGATTCTATTCAACTGTGCAAATGTTTACATATATAAAAAAAATAAACAACTAAAACTACGGAAATTTCCTTTAGTCAGTTTGATAGAACAAAAGCTGTTTGTTCAATTTTTATTATACTTGCAATTTTATGAGGTAATTTGCCCAAAAACAAATAATTATTCATTTAACCTTGATTAAAAAGCATTGTTATTCCTCAGATCTAGAGGGAAAAGCTTTTGTTGGATTTTTATTCACACAACAAAATGTGTATAAACAGCGACAAGAAAATTTAACTTGCTGCACTTTAAACTCAACAAACGACGGAAAGACTTACGCAGTTCTTTCGCGATCCTGTTTTTCTTCCTTAGCTTTGTTTTGACTAATACGAACTCGCAATATCGCATTATTGGCGGGAGTGATTGGAATATACGGGATAGTCCGTACGTGGTATCAATAAGTTATAACAACAAATATAAATGTGTTGGCTCTTTAATCACTTTTGGCGGGTGGTTAAAGCTGCGCATTGCGTGATAGATTTTAAGGTGATTTACATCACTGCGGTAGCTGGTGTATCCGATTTACATGATATACACCAAATTGGACAAACTCGCACTGCACTGCGTATACGTTTCCACCTAATTTTAATTTGAAAACACTAGATATGGATATAGCTGTGATTAAAGTGAGTGTGCCCTTTTACGAGTGTGATACAGTAAAAACAATAGAACTTTGCCGTACTACATTAAACACGGGCACAGCAATGCGAGTCAGCGGATGGGGTTTGACAGCTCCAGGCAATGAGGACACTTCGTTTATACTCCAATCTGCTGTCTTGTATATATTAGAAAAATACAAATGTGTGGATCGTTATGCGCTGGCAGGGATATCTTTACCAGAATCAATGATTTGTTCTGGAAATAAGGGAGCTGATACTTGTACGGGAGGTTCTGGTGCACCGGGAGTTGTGAATGGACGACTTTGTGCTGTGGTATCAGCTGGGACATCCCCTTATAACTCCCTTTATCCGACTTTATATACATCCATAGATAATGAAAATGTTCGAGCTTTTCTAAATTCAGCGGTACGAAACTAATTGCAGGGTGTGCAGAGTGGAAGTGTTATTTATGTACATATAACTGTTTATAATTTTGGTAAAAAAAATGGTTGTTTTTTAATTAAAATGTGACGCATGCAAATGCCTTAGGTTGAGAGATCAAACTTTAGTCATAGCTTTAAAGTTCCCTCGTTAATGAATAGAACATAAAAAAAGAAAATTAATTAGTTTTTTGATTTTCCACCATTTCGATAATCTATAAATTTTTGCTTTCGCAATTTATTCACATTTTGGAGTTATTATTTTTTGTTTTGAAATTTTTTGGCTAAGTAGGTTAGTTAATGGCATTAAAAACCAAAGTTTTACATAATTTTAGAGAATGCCTTACGTTTTCTTCCATTTAATTTCAATAGTATAAACTTAAGTGGCAATTTTATTTATGTAAATATGTAAAAAATATTGTAACGAATTTACTGCAAATCCTCTTATTTGCAACCTTCTGCTAAGTCGAATCACTTTAATCAAGTTATTCACAATAAATAACTCTACTATTGCTCGACAGATAGCGTGCTTACTCAAACTGATTTTCGCCCTCTACTGTTGTCGCCTTTTATACTGTCTGGTTTCCTCGTTTCCCAGAACTTACTAGTTAGTTATCAGCTACAAATCACCAGCCACAACTACGTTTATAGCTTCTCATATGCGCGTGAGAAATACTTGCACAATTATTGCCCTCTCTTGTGAGCACCTGAGATAAGATATATGCATGTGTTTGTGCGTTGCTTCTCCGCTGCGTGTACGTACATATGTGTAGACATAATGATTGAATTATTGATGTTCATCAAGTCACTGCTTAGCATCGGCTTAGAGATGGCAGTACCCACCTTAGTGTTGCTAATATTCGTAACAATATTGTTTGATTTGAAAAAAAAATTAATAAATTTAATCTAATCTTATGATTTTGTAGCTTCTTAACAGTTTTTTACAATTCCTATTTTATGAAGTTACTACATTTTTGAAGTTATACTTCTTTAGGCGCGTTATGAAAATTGATTAGAGTGAAATTTTAGAAAATGTGTCACAAAAGTCAGTTCGTGGGTATGTTCCCTGTGAATTGTACGCAGGTTTGCTTTTAGTGTGATGTATGTGACACTATGTATATGGATATGTGTATGTATATATTGTTACGACCTCTTTAGCTGCGATCAACTATCGGCGCTATAAAAAGTCATATCCTACGCAACTGCATAAGCTGATTCAGTTTATACCTTGACGAGTTAGCGGACATTACAAGTTGCTAGCTAACGAAAGCTAAAATTAGGCATCAAGCTGGATTTTGCCTAGCTAAAATTGTCACTGGGTTGAATTCTACATGACATGTGATATGTTCGCAAAATGTGGAACCATAGTTGTTCCAATATATTTGGGCGTTGCCCTTGAATGAAAATTGGGTATTTTTTAAGCGCTCAGGGTATGCTGCCCGGCTTGATGGGAAATCGTATTCTGGTTGAGCGTACGTGGGTTACGTCGAAACGGTTTCTAACTGTGCGTATAGGATCATATAATTTTAGTAACCATAAAAAACTATGATATTCCGCCACTTATGTTTACCGAATCAGATGTATACAATTAGGCAACTACGACAATGCTTGACCGGGAACCCACAAAATTGAACCGCAACTAAGTTGACGGGTATCTGGAAAAGTTCTTTTTTGGCGAAAACGGCAATCACGCCAGTTCTGAAAATTTTGTCCCCAAACATATCTTGGCCACCCTAGCCAGTCTCAGGGAGTGAAATCCCGAGGTGACAACCAGCAAGTTCCGTGTTGAGGTAGGGAATTTCTTTGAGTTACTAAGCCAACGGAAGGGAGATTCTAAACAATTTGGAAAACTGTAAGTGTAAGTATATTCAGTAATAGAATTTTAATTAGTATGCATCCTAATGGAGTCGATTTGGAAACAGGGACGTTCGCGCAGCTCTACGACCATCCAACAACAAATTTGAAGCGTTCAGGTTATACCACACAGTCAAAAACAGTTGATTGTTCTACCAAAACCCGTGCAAATTTCCATCATTCTTTAAATTAAGGTAAAACTAAATATTTAGTAGTTCGGTGTATCTATTTGGATCCAGTACACTGTGGCGGCACACACGAACCCTAGCGCGAAGTCGTGCGCTTAATACATGTGAATACCATGGCTCTATTTGGAAGGATTGCTTGTGTTTTTGGGAGACATAGTATGAGATACATGCGCGCAGGGCCACGATTCGAAGAAATAAAGCAAACGTATATTTCCTGCACCCTGAACGGTAGTTACTGATTCTTGAGGATTCAAACTCGGGCGGAAGATTGCGACTTTCAATTTCGGTTCGGTAGGAGTGTGCATAACGTACAGACGAGCAAAGTGTTTGGACCAATTGTGATTTAGTAAAAGTGTAAATCCGAGTGTATTGATTTGATGCAATCTTTTACCTCCGCACATAGGTAATTACGGTGCATAAGCTCATTTGAGCATACAAGGGATTTGGAGGGGAGAGGTAAAACGCAGCCCGCGCTGGAACCCACGCATTTCCCGCTTCGCCGATTATGTACGCCTCTCGCCTTCTCTCAATCTCACCCAACCAAATTGGGAAGTCTTAGATGCAAGCTTCAAGGATGTGCCTTTTTAGACTAGCTCATCCGCTTCTTCATGCCCATCTATTCCTATATACCCTCGGACCCAATATGCTTTTCCGCGTCCCGATTCTTTCCAGAGATTGCTTACACTCTAGCACACTTTTCGATTATATGCTATGAGAGATTATTTCCTTAACACTGCTGCAGTTTAAGCTATTACCTTCCAGTGTTTCTACTGCTTTGGTTACGGCTTATATTTCCGCTTGGAATATGCTACAGTAATCCGGCAGCTTGAAGGATCTGTTTATTTCCGGATGAGCACAGAATATCGCAGACCCTACTCCTTCCACTACTTTGGAACAATCTTTGTACACATGTATCGCCTCGTCCGCTATTGAGCACCCTTGCGCCAACCGCCCACCTCGCTTTAAGATCTCCCTCGAAATGCAGATAGGGAATCAGCTGGTCTGTTTGTCCTGTGATTGATGACGCTATACTAATACGGCCGAGGCAAGGAGCCTGGTGGCAGTTGTTAAAGCTATGTTCTTTGCTATCAGGTCTACCAGGTGGAATGTGCAGAATGGCATACAGTGCAGCCGTCGGGGTTGTTTTCAGGGCTTCCGTAATGCTAAGCATTGATAGTCTGCATACCACCTCTAATTTTTTGAGGTATGTTGTTTTTTGTGTGGCTTTCCACCAACAAGTTGGTTGATGACCAGCGTCCACAGCAGAGGTGATAGCACCCCTCCCTGCAACGTGCCCGTTCCACTGATTTCGTGGCCTCGTACAATCCCCATTGTGATATAATCTTCCTGAATCTTAACATTAAGCCGATCCATCTGGTTAAGGCTGGATGTACTTTAATGTAATTAAGACCATCCATAATCGCCATCCAACTTCGTTGAAAGCCCCGGCAAAGGTTTTGAACAGAAAAGGTGTTAAGCTAATGGATCTATAGTGTTTGGGATATACGTGACCGATCTTCCTCGCCTTTGGTAGAAAGTTGCGCCAGCAGTTCTCCAAGATTGCGGTACATGATTCAGTCTTATACACTCATTGAATATTATTTTAAGGCATTCCACGACCGCTCTACTTGAACTTTAGCATGATGCCTTCACCGCCCATTCGATCTTGGTATCGGTCACCAAGCCCGGCACTACCAGCTCCGTGATCGAGGTGTGAGTGCTGTCTGCTGGCTCTTCGAAATCAGCTCCCTATCGAAAAGTACCTACAGGGACTCCTCACTATTACGTTACTATACCCGTTTTCTTTTTTATTAGTCCCAGGACTATGTTTCCCCTTGGTAGGACTTTTTTCGCTGGAGCCTCTATGTCGGTACAGAAACTTTTCCATGAAATTCTCTTTGCCCAGAAATTTCACGCTTGTAGATCCTCAGTAGATCCCTGTACTCGTCCCGACATGCTTCGCTTTCCGCTGTCTTTGCTAGCTTAAACATTTCTTTTACTGTCTTCTTAGAAGACTCAGCTCATTACTCCACCTGGCGGCTTTGCTTTTCCTCTGCATCTAATTAGAGGGCAAGCTGTGTTATATGCAGTCATAGCGTCCTTGTTAGCACTTCATTAGACTCCTCCAGTTCCTCCACATTGACAACCTCTTCAGTTTTGTTTCTACCTGTTTCTGGAATTTCGTCCAGTTTCGTTGACCTAGGGTTTCTAGGTTCCTCTCTTCTCTACCCTCTTTAAGGGCGTTTCTGAAGCTGATATACGCATGGTCGGAGAAGGATAGTCTATCAAGAGCCATCCAATCATACCTAGATATATCTCGTTCGGGGCTCAATGTAATATCAAGAACATTGATGGATGTTGGACGAAGGTATGAAGGGACACTTGCCCTGTTGGCTATCTGCAAATTGGTTTGCAGGATGTAACAAAATAGAGATTCGCCTCTCTCGTTCGTATCTGCTCCTCCCCACGCATTGAGGTGCACATTTGCATCCGCGCCTATGACCAACCGCCCTTTGCGCCCTTCGTTCTGTAGTAGCCTCTTGCTGCACTCCATCTGTGGAATCTCCGCAGCATGGGCCATGTAGCAGGATGCCAAGATAAATGCCTGCTTATTCTTTTACTCAACGACCTCCACTACGAGGTCTCAGCAGTGTAATTAGGCAGCATATATGAATGCAGCTGTTGTACGAAGAGGATGAACAAGGACGGTTAGGGGTATCGAGTGTTGAGAGGGGGGTTGATGATTCTAATTGGCCGTGGCTGGTCAGATGCCACGAGGGTGGGGTGATTACTCCGGTGTCACTTAAGGGTACGATGCTATGCGGTTGCTGCGTGGACTGTGGAAAACGGAACCCACCCATATCCGACGAGCAAGTTCGTACTGAAAGCAAGCATACCCGAATTCCGTGATAAGTCCAACGCAGCCTAACGGAGGCTAGAGCAGGGGTTGAGCCCCATCAAACTCGCATGCAATAATACACGAAAAAAGCTACAAACAAAATAGAAAAGCGCATCTATTTTTGCTATGTTCGTATGTCTCTTTGTACACATGTATGTTATACTAATGTTTGTGCATTAAGAGGATTTAATCGATCTTATACATATATAATATTTCTTCTGTAAGTGTGTTTCTCACTGAACCCCTCCTAAATGACTAGACTGATTTTGATAAAGAAATTTGTGTTTATTCAAGGGGGTTGGAGTATGCTAAAGATTTACAATTTGGCAAAACAGTTTATAGTGCGTTTTGCTTGAAATTTGGTATAGGGGCACTTCTTTCTTTTCGGAAAGTGGACCAGGGTCTGATCCCTTGTAATAAATCGTATTTCCGGAATTCTATCCATAACTTAATTTGCCTTAAATTTCATACATAGGTAACCTTTTCGTCATAAGCCACTGATCGATACTGAAGTATTCAGTCATACTGAAGATGCTACGGCAGTGGACATAATTCGATTAACTCGCGAATGTATGCTACAATTAATGTAAGAAAACAAAGATTTATTTATTAAATTTTTCAATTTATACTGAATTGTATTGGCCTTGTTGACAATCTTTCCCAGTCCTCTTATTATTTTATTAAAATTAATTATTTGCATGGAGGGAAGACTTCTCTGCTCTCCTAAATGGAGACAGCGATTTACCGCACAGGGATGAAGAACCCGATTCCGCAATCGACGATGAAGGAATAATTGTATCCCAACCCGATTATGACGAAGTAAGAATAGCAATAAACAGATGAAAAACAACAAGCAGCGATTCAAATACAAAGGCGCAGAAGTTGTAGTCGCATGCATCAGTTTCGCAAAATATGGTCGGACGAGTGCATGCGCGACGAAAAGAAAGGGGATACTGCAAACTGCGCCAACTATCGCGAATCAGCCTTCTTAATATCGCATATAAGGTCCGGTCAGGTGTATTGTGAGAAAGATGGAAGCCTACCGTGAATCGGGCCGTTTCAGACCTGTTAAGTCTACCATCGTCGAAATTTTCACAATGCGCCAAATCTTGGAAAAAACCCGTGAAAAGAGAATCGACACACATCACCTCTTCGTCGACTTTAAAGCCGCCTTCGACAGCACGAAAAGGAGCTGCCTATATGCCGCTATGTCTGAATTCGGCTTCCCCGCCAAAAACTTATACGGCTGTGCAAAATGACGTTGGAGCAACACCATCAGCCCAGTCAGAATTGGGAAGGACCCCTCCGAGCCGTCGAAACTAAACGAGGTTTCAGACAGGGTGAGACCCCCTATCGTGCGATTTTTTCTAATTTGATGCTGTGAGAAAATTATACTAGCTGCAAAACTTAACGCTCTGGAACAATATTCTATCAAAAGCGTGCAATTACTGGCATACGCTGATGACATTGATATCATCGACCTGAACACCCGTGCCGTTAGTTCTGCTTACTCCAAACTGGGTGGGTTTGATGGTGAATGAGGACAAAACGTAGTACCGGCTGTCATCGAGCAAGGAGTCAGGGCATATGCGCCTTGAAAACCACGCCACCGTTGACAGCCATAACTTCGAAATAGTAAAAGACTTCGTTTTTTTGGGAACCAGCATCAGCACTAGCAACAACATCAGCTCTGAAATCCATCGAAGAATCACTCTGCCAATAAATGCTACTTTGGCATAGGTAGAAATGGAAATGGCACAATCCTCTCTCGGAAATGAAAATCATACTTCAAGTCACTTATCGCACAGTCTGCTATAAGGTGCAGAAGCATGAACATGAAAACATCAGATGAAGCGCTCTAGGACAGTTAGAGAGAAAGTTCTGGGAAAGATTCATGGACTCTACGCGGTGGCGATGGCGAGTACCGAAGAAGATTTAACGAGACTTGTCCGCGCCCTACGCCCATGTATGCGAATGAAAACGACACTCCACCCAAGAAAGTGTTTCATCGGAACCCGCCTATTTAAGTAGAGGTAGAGGGTGGCCTCCAGTCCGCGGAAGGATCAAGTGACAAACGATTTTATACTGCCTTGCTGTGACCAATGGCGCCGTTGGCATAGAAGATGAAGCGAGTGGCGGCGTTACATTTGTTTGAACGGAAGGCCTAGTAATAAGCACACGCTTTGATGACGAGTATAATTCTCTCAAGCAGCTAAATTACATGAATCTGTTAAAGATGGAAACAGACGTTTAAATCGGATTATTAACGTCCATTCACACTTAATACAAGATCTTGATTATGTCAAACACTTAGCTCTAGCAGTGTCTTTGGTCAAATTTAGTGCACTGCCCCAACTATGGTTTTGTAAACAAATAGAACTAATTAAGTACACCCATTTTACTTTTCTCTATTGTTCATTAACTAGTCATTGTACACAATATCATATGATCGTTCTCAAATTAATAAATTTATTCAAATGTCCAATGTTAACATATATAGAAATAAACAACGAAAAGGAAATTTCCTCTAATTAGTTTACAGAGCAAACATTTTTTGTTCAATTTTTATTATACTTGAAATTTTATGAGGTAATTTGCCCAAAAATAAATAATTAGCATTTACTTCAATTCATTTAACCTTGATTAAAAAGACTTGTTATTGCTGAAATCTAGATGAAAAAGCTTTTGTTGTTTTTATTCACACAACAAAATGTGCATAAATAGCGTCCAGAAAATTATTTCACTGCTTTATAACTCAACAATCGAAGTCTTAAAATAAAATGAATTACGTAGCTCTTCGCGATCCTGTTTTTCGTCCTTCAGCTTTCTTCTGACTAATACGAACTCGCAATTATGGCATTATAGGGGCAGTGTGATTGGAATATCACGATAGTCGTACTTGGTATCAATAATTTATGACGGCGACTATACATGCGTTGGTTTTTAATCACTATTTGGCGGTGGTACAGCTGCGCTACCTGTGTGATAGATTTTAAGGTGATTTACATCACTGTTGTAGCTGGTATCCGATTACGTGATATACACCAAATTGTACAAACTCGCACTACACTGCGTATACATTATCCATATACAGTGTACTCTCTCCTAACGGACACCTCTCTTAAGCGTACACCTCTCATAAACCAGTACCAAAAAAATCCTAAAGCATTTTTTAAGTTTTTCCCTTTTGAGCGGACAACCCTCCCATAACAGGACTTGATTTTTACCACAAAGGGCTTTTTAATTTCTCATAACCGGACAGCTTACAACACTTTTTTTATTTACTCTTTACCATATTCGTACAGCTGTTGCTTATTCACTAACACGTGCATGGATGTAGGGGAATTCTCCTAAATACGAAGAACCTGTTTTCAATACGGTGAAAACATAAACATGTATGTACCTATTGCATACACGTAGTTAGTATTTTGTGTGTGTACGTACGTGAATCGCAATGCCTAAATTAGTGTTGAGTATTAAGACAAAGTTAATGTCATTGAAATTCATAAGAAAGAAAAAACTAATTGTACGAGAGTTGGCAAAGAAATGTAAGATCAGCAAAAACGCAAGCTGCTAGCATTATCAAAAACAAAGATCAAATTTTAAGTTTGTGGGACACTGACGTCAACCCGGAGAGAAAAAGGAGTCTGCTGAAGCCCAAAGGCCTTAATATTAATATTGACAAATTGTGCTATGAATGGTTTGTGAAGGCTCGAAATAAGAGCTTTCCCTGTCAGGCACACTTATAAGGAGCAAAGCTAAAGAAATTGCAGTGAGACTCAATTACGACGATTTTAGTGCATCATCCGGCTGGCTGGAAAGGTTCAAAAAACGTCACAACATAACTTTCCGTACAATTATTTTGAATATTTTGTACACAAAACTTTATTCTTTAATTTATGAACAAAGATTTATGAACGTCCTAACTCAGTCTTATTTGTATGTATTAATATTCTTGTTTTGGAAATAAAACAGTTTAACATCATCAATATACTTTTCTCATAAGCGGACACCTCTCATAAGCGGACAAATTTGGCAGTCTCTTAGGGTGTCCGTTTGAGAGAGAGTACACTGTAATTTTAATTGTCATAAAGTGAGTGTGCCCTTTTTCGAGTGTGATACAGTAAACACATAGAACATTGCCGTATTACATTAAACTCGGGCACAGCAATGCGAGTTAGCGGATGGGGTTTGACAGCTCCAGGCAGTGACGACACTTCGTTTATACTCCAATCTGCTTCTTGCATATACCAGAAAAGGACAAATGTGCGGCTAGTTATGCGAGAAAGAGATATCTTGAAAGGAATCAATGATTTGTTCTGAAACTCAGGGAGCTGGTATGTGTTCGGGAGATTCTTGTGTCCCGGACGTTGTGAATGGACGACTTTGTGCTGCTGGTTTTCGGCTGGGATATCCCCTTATAACTCCTTTTTTCCGACTGTATATACAACTATAGATAATGAAAATGTTCGAGCTTTTCTAAATTCAGCGGACCGAAATTATTTGCAGGGTGTGCAAAGTGGAAGTGTTTATTTACAAATAAACAAGGATAATAACGACCTTAGAAAGAAATTGTAAGAACTTGGGTGAATTTTATAATACAGATTTCGATGGAACAGAACTTTTATCTAAATATGTGAATGCAAAATATTACTTCGCAGTAGAAAAGAAATTGAACCTAAAACTCTGTTAGATTTACGTACTTTTATAATCTCGTTATGGAGAAGATGTTTGTCAAACTTGCGAGTGGCACTTCAAATACTCTATCACAGTATCAATTGCTAGCTGCAAACGCTCATTCAGCAATTAAAACTAATTTTGACATATTTACGATCAACGATGGGGCAAGGTCGCCTCAGGGGACCTAACATTATTAAGTATGGTGCAAAAAAAAATATTTTGCCCCAGGCGCAAGAATTTAGTAATTTCAACAGAAAAGATACGGTGTTATCAAGTTAACAATCTTTATATATAAAAATCACGTGTCACATTGTTTGTCCGCGATGGACTTGTAAACTATGAACCGATTTTGAATTTGTTTTGCACCCCGTGTGTAGTTTGATCTATCTTGAAATACAGGATAGGTTATATCTCAGTTTATAGTCGCAATATTATTTTATTGCAATTTTTTTTTATATATTTAAACGTAATAATAAAATGTTAGTATGCGCACCGGCACTCATATTTTCAGGTGGTGCGAATATTTTCCGTGTAATTGGTTTGTTTTAGTTAAAACGTGCTTATCAATAAAAACTATTATAGCGAACGATATCAAGTATAGCACATCACCAGGCCCG
>JARSSU010029478.1:0-25263 GCA_029619165.1 Eurosta solidaginis
AGCATGTTTTTTACGTTGTTGGAACGCACCAGATTCCAATCAACACAGTACTGTCTTGTTCCTTCTTAATGATACATGTTGATAAATGTTCCTCCATCCTTAAGCGAGATAGTTCCTGTTTTTTATCGAAGGAATAAAATGCCGGCAAATTAAATTAGCTTGTATCTCTTAAATTAGATAGGCAAGTATTGCATTACGTATAGTGGCAAAAGTACATTCAAGACTGATGCAGCTATACAAGTCATTGTAGTGCGCGCACCAGATAAGAAAAGGATTATTTTTAGCAAAGTTTCGTCGACAAAGGGGTAAATAGAAAGGAACGTAGTGTCTGGATACTCTAGGGGGAACCGCAAAAAACAAGCGGCTGAGGAGGTCCGCGGAATCAATTTCTCCAATAATGAGCTTATGGATGAACAATACCCCCAGTAATATTCTCCGATTTTCCAGAGTGGGTAAGTTAATAAGAAAAAGTCTACTTCTGTATGGAGGAAGGTGGAGACTTGAGTCCCAATTAAGGCCGCGCAATGCAAATATCAAAAATTGCTTTTGAACTGATTCAAGACGCTTTATATGCTTTTGAGAAACAGGGGACCAAACGCATGAGCAATACTCGAGTATTGGACGAACCAGCGATGTGTAAAGAACCTTAGTGAGGGTACGGATCATCGAACTCTTTAGCCCCATCTTTTAACAAATCCAAGTAAACCCAACGCTTTGTTGGCTATAGATGAAATATGCATGTTAAAATTCAATTTCGGATCAAAAAGGACACCTAGATCATTTGCAATAGATATACGCTCCAAAGGCGTACCATCTATTACATAAGATTTCAATGCTGGCTTCACTCGGTGAAATGTCATATGCTTACATTTAGAGCAATTTAAAGCTAATAAATTTGTTGTGCACCAACATTGGAACGAGTCCAAGTCGGCCTGAAGAAGATCCAAGGAACTCAAATCGGTAGGACAGTAAGTGTAGCAAAGTTTTACATCATCCGCATACATTATAGTATGGGAATATAATATTGTCTGTGGCAAGTCATTAATGAAAAGGGCAAAGAGCAAAGGGCCTAGATGACTTCCCTGGGGTACGCCGGAGGAAACTCCGAACGATTCCGACAGATTGCACTTGAACAGGACTTTTTGGGTCCGGTTAGAAAGATAGCTTTTCAGCCACATTAATAGGTGAAACGGAAAGCCCAGTAAATCAAGCTTATGAATAAGCAACTCGTGGTTGACGGTATCAAATGCTTTGCTGAAGTCCGTGTAGATGACATCCGTTTGCTTGTTCGCTAAAAATCCTTCCATAACTATAGAGGTGAATACAAGCAAATTTGTAGTGGTTGACCTTTGACGAATAAAACCGTGTTGGCATGGAGATAAAAGACTAGAACACTGATATTGCAGTTGATTGGTGACAATCTGTTCAAAGACTTTAGGAATGACTGAAAGTTTAGCAATACCCCTGTAGTTTTCAACTTTTGACCTACTACCTTTTTTATGCAGGGGTATAATAAAAGACTGTTTCCAAAGTGCCGGGAATGACGCAGATCCCAGAGATAGCTCAAATAATTTTAAAATAGGCTCATACATGTTTTCGGCGCAGTACCTAAGCACGCAACTAGGAACACCGTCCGGTCCCGGAGAAAAGGTGGGCTTCAAAGATTGAAGACTCTGAAGAACAATATTACCATCAATAGCAGGATTCCTAATGTAATTCGAGCTATCTAAGCGATAGGGATATTGACCAGAATGAAAACCACTGGATGAATACGTGGACTTAAAGAACTCAGAAAATAGTTCAGCAACGTCGTCATCAGTGCAAGCTTTTTTACCTCCAAAGGTTAATGAGGAAGGATACCCAGAAGTTTTCCGCTTTGAATTTACGAAACTGTAAAACTTTTTTGGATTTCTAAAAAATTGGGCTTTACAACAACTCAAGTAATTTTTATAACAAAGCTGATTAAGACGGTGAAATTTAGAACGAGCTATTAGATATTTAGAGAGGTCTGCAGATGCTCCAGATTTCTTGAACCTCTTATAAAGCCTAGATTTGATGTTATTAAGTCTGATAAGTTGCCTTGAAAACCAAGGGGGCTTATTCGAACATAGGGTATAGCGAGTAGGAATGCAGGTATCAAAGAAGCTATCAAGCGTACTGTAAAATATAGAGATAGCCGAATCGACATCAGTGCAAGCATAGAGATCCGACCAATCATGGGAAGCCAACAGATCATTGAGCATAATGAAATTCGCTTTGTAGAAGCATCTAGATCGGGGACGAGACTGTACTTGAATCCTACGGGGTAGGCTGATATCAAGTGATATCTCTAGCGTAGGGTGAAGAGGGTCTTCTGGAAGGGATAAAGGTGGTATTTGCGTAAGGGCAGTACCCACCGAGCCATCCACAAATACTAAATCCAGCATTTTATTTCCACTATTTGGAACATTGTTAATCTGTAAAAGAGATGAGTCTAACAAGCAATTGAGAAACTCATGTTGAGCAGTGGGAGTTAAAAAGTTTGAATCACTTATATTAACCCAACTAACTGTTGGCAAGTTAAAGTCACCAACAACAACAAGTCGATCGTTATCTCCCAACTGCGAATGCAAATCACAGATGGCCGAGCTATGACTAGCATAAACATCCATATCCGAACGAGGTGGTATATACGAACAGCAAACAATTACGCTATAGCTACCGAATGAAAGCCTAACTGCTATGAATTCGATATGAGAGATATTGTCCAGCGAAATCAACTCAGACGATAGGTTAGATTCAACAGCAATAAGGACACCTCCCGCTCTAGAGATGCGATCACGCCGATAAACAGCATATTTATTTGAAAAAACCTCAGAATTGTAATTATCAGGCTTTAGCCAGGTCTCCGTAAAAGCTACAACTTGTGCAGAAAAGTTGAAAGAATTAAGGAAGAATGGAACAAGTTTTGATCGTAAACCACGAACATTTTGATAATTAATGAGAAGACGGGACAGATCAGCAATTACCTTTGTGTTGTTATTACTGTGTTCGTCATACCGTTTTTTGGCTGTAATAAAACAGGTTCGGCCCTCGCCTTTCTCGTGAACAAGTGAACCACAGTATGCTTGGGCCAAAAAGAGGAATCAAGTACCTTATCGAAATATTCATCTGAAAGGGATATTTTAAATGAGGAGATGTCTCTCTCATATTTAAAGTTAAATTTATACACATTGATGTTACTAGTGGGTGCAACACCAAGTTTAGAGCAAACGTAATGAGCAATGTCATTTTCGGTAAGCGAGGCGTGTAATCGGGACACAAATACAGCCCTACGAGGTGGCACGGCAGTCACCTGCAAAGGAGTAGCGGATAGCGCACCAGAGAGCTGGGAAGGTGCGGCCGTTATAGCGTTGGTTATCGAGCCCGTACTATTTTTTTCAGGTACACTTGTATCGCTAGCAACAACCCCAGTATCGGTAACTGTTATTGTTGGAGCTAAAGATACCGGTGGAGGTGTAGGATGAATTGGGGAGTCCAGCGAAATCAACATTGGTGACGTAGAACAAACAGCCGCAAAGGTACCACTATTAGTTCGTGCATCGTTTAATTTGCCAGAGATCGTCTCACTGGAAGTCTCGACACAACCTTGTGGAGATTCTTGTGGAGATTCCTGAGCTGCATTGTTCATAACGTCTTTGGTTAGCCTGTTCGTATTAGTCAACGCGGTTGAAGGGACATTCGTAGGAGGACAGCTTTGCCCCTGACTCGAAGACAAGTTGGAGTCATTGTTGGGCATACATTTCTTTCGTAAATTGTAAATTTGATAAATTTATCAAATTCTTGTTCATCATTGGATAGTTTTTCGTAGCGTGAATGTGTGAAATGCTCATCGCCGCTGCGTTTCTTGAATTCGCGTGACTATAGATTACTTAGAGAAATAAAAGAAAAAGTAAATTATACAAGAAAATGTATTAACTTTTGTACTGCTTACTTACATGTAAAACCGTAACGATATTTTAAATATATTTTCAATAGTATACTAAAACTCTGTGCTATGACGATTTAGCATGCAAAGAAAGAATATCCTTTTCACATACGTGGTATGCTTGCGATAAATGTATTCAATTTATTTCGCTTGTAATAAATCTTCTTGAAGGTCTTCCATGATGCTTGCAATGCATTTGCTGTTATGTGATTTTGTTGTGCATGTACAAAACGATAGAATTTATGACGCATCAGTTGAATATGGCGAAACTGTGGTGATTTGAGTATGGCTTTGCCTTGTTTTTTCAAAGCCTCCTTAAGGATTTAATAAGATTTGATAATCGAACCAAACTCGCCATCCATCAAAAAGAAATAATGTCTCAAACTACGCAAATCCTCAAGTATTTGCAGTTCTTCGAGAAACAGGCGCATCACTTCATTGTTAACCAAACCCAAATGTGTAGTCATCGGTAGTATTACAGATTTTTGCAGGAATTCCGTGAGCGTTATAACGCTCATGCTATTGACTTTCAATTGTTGTAAAGATTCGCGTGATTTTTTTGCTGCAACAATCATTGGTGTATGCGACATATTCAAACGTATGTATGTATATATGTATATCCAAATTGAGATTGAGATGCGCGCTATCAGCGAGAGCCGGTTTATTGTATTCAGCGAATTGCAAGTTGTAAGTTCGCTTTCAGGTAACGTATTGAGATTTATATCAGGTTGAATGATTTTAGTATTGCCACTTGAGCATATTCGTGTGCAAGTACGCGCTTCTTGTTGCGTTGTGCCTCAGTGAGCGCTGCAAAGTAAGAAAAAAAGGATGTAAGGTATGTGGGCGATAAAAAGAACATCAAATGCAAACACGTACGCTTCTCTTTTGTAACAGCAGCGGGGGAACCAATGATTATAGGTGCTCGACCAATAGCAAATGTTGTGCTACTTATATTTGAAGTCAATGTTTGTGCGTGTGTAGCTGTATTAATAGTCATTTTGGTGCTACTGATATTTTTCGTCATTCCACCTGTGGGCGGCCCCATTTGAATTAAGCACGTCAGAGGCGCTGCGCTTCAAAAATGGGGTTTTGGATGCGTTCGCTAACAGCCTTGTACTGCTATCTGAGCGCGCATGCAGCAGGCTCTTCAAATAAAACTAATGTCCTATCCGATTCTGGCTCCATTGGCTCATTCACATGCTTAGCTGCTGTCGTTTGGTCACAAATTGCTTGAAACTCATTTTCATTCTCTTCGAATTTTTGCACAAATTCATCTGCATCTGCAAAATGAAAAAAAGTGAATAAAACAAGATTAAGTATAAAGAAACAGCTCATTACCTTTCTTTTGCGTTAAATATCAGAAAACGAACTTTATTTGTTGATTTTCTTTTTTCCCAGCATGTTGTTTGTTTTTTGTTTTTGACGTAAAAAATAGTGTCATATCTTTTCGTACATCACTTTTGACAGCAGAAATTGAAAGACCGATTGACAGTTCATGTTCCAGTGGCAACAACAAAATACACTGGAGGGTTACATTTTTGCTAATGCTTCTACCTGGTAATTGTACCATGCTTTAGACCATTGTCATTTAAAAAACCTTCTATATTTCTTTTATACGTTCCTCGCTTATTCCAGTCAATGTTAAAATCTCCTGCTATCATTATAAGCTTTTTAATTTCCAAATTTAGTAAAATTTCAACTTCAGTCCTGCACTTAAAATTCGGGTCGCACATCTCGATAGCTTAATCAAACGACGCGTATTTTCGTCAAGATTCAGAATCCGAAAGCAGAAATTATATTTTTTATCTCGTTGAAAAGTTATTCGCGGAAAATCCGTCGGTACTATTGTCGCTTTTCTCGTTGATGCAATTAAACAAACGAAAACATATGAAGGTTGTGAATAGTGTTGCCAGCTCCGCAACAATATCTTTATATCTTGGTAGAAAATTATGCGGTGGTGGCACGTCGACATAAATGAAACAAACATACACTATCAATGTATTTTGTTTTTGTAAAACTCTTTGAATAATTTGTGGTCTAATATTATTTGGGGTGTTGACATTGCTCAAGTTTATAATCAGATTCAGATGTAAGCGTAAAATTGCTTTGTTAAAAGCATCGAGTTGAAAATCTCAATGTGCCGCGGTCTTTATATTGAGATCGATGTATCGCTTCCATCTTTGTATATGAATATATGTCAAATGACAACATTGTACGAGATAAACAAATTTTTTCAATGGAAAATACGTTTTTTGGATTTAATACATCAATTCCTGTGAGTAAAGACTTATATTTTTGGTAATTGTGCAGTTTAGGGGCCCACCCTAAAATTGGGCCTTTTTTTTGAGTGAGGTATCAAAAGACGCGTATTCACGTCTAGATCAAGAACCCGAAAGCGGAAGCTAACTTTTACACCCGTTCAAAAGATATTAACGAAAAACCGAAAAAAGACCCGCGGGTACTTCCGAAACCGAGGATGGTAAAAAATTACCCTGGGTGGGTCCAACACCGTTCTTTGTGACAGCATGACTGCTAATACGCGTCAAAAAATATCGAGAGAGGTGTCAAAAGACGCGTATTAATCTCGAGAACAAGGCGATTTTCATGTGGTTGTTGTAATGTTGTTGTACTCACCAAAAAAAGCCAAAAAACAACCAGGACCACGGATCCGACGTGGTAATAGTCTAGTTGAGGGGTCGACTGCTAATACGCTACCAAAAATATCGAGTGAGTTGCCAAAAGACGCGTATTAATCTCGAAAACAATAACACGGTTATACCACACACCGGGACTTGGCATGGCGTAGCCCAGGGTTATTTTGTATAAGCGCGGGCGAAGGCCGCCAACGCAAAAAGGTGTTCTGCGCAAAAAATACTATGGATCCCACCCCCGGTTTCGGAGGTACCCGTAGGTCTTTTTTTCGGTTTTTCGTTAATATCTTTTGAACGAGTTAAAATTTTTATTTTCCGCCTCCGGATTATTAATACTGATGTCAAGACGCGTCTTATTAACGGAAAACCCAAAAAAGACCCGCGGGTACCTCCGAAACCGGGGGTGGAATCCATAGTATTTTTTGCGCAGAACACCTTTCTAAATAATAAAATTTTTTTTCCGCCTTCGGATTTTTGTTCTCGAGACTAATACGCGTATTTTGAAACTCTCTCGATATTTTTGGTAGCTTATTAGCAGTCGACACATCAACTAGACTTTTACCGGGGATTTTCCCGACCAAGGACTGCCATTTCAGTGTAACCCCATTTAATTTGTTGCGTCCCTCCCACAAATTGTCATTCTCCCAGCAGCTCCTTTCAGCGGGACTGCTCCATATTCTCTTGCTCAGGGAAGGTGTCGCACCCAATCCGGGTCCGTCTCCTGACACCGGTCCTGAGAAATGGGTTTGCTGCATCTGCCGGAAAACAATCTTTTTAGGACGGTCATACTCTTGTCAGTGTGTCTCGTATAAGGGATGGTTGAATCGGACAGGTTCTGGGCTAGACCCCAAAACCAGACGTCCACGTAACTTCTATAAATCTTTTGTGGCTCCTTGCTGTTCACGCCCTAGGACGTCCCGTAGTCTGCGCCTTAGCGTCCCCCCTCGCGCCCCACGGCGCCACCAACTCTCGCGGCTGCCTCCACTCATACCTGCAATCTCCTTAGTAGAGTCGGGAGCGATGCTGAGCATCAGCCCCTACCCCCATCTTCTCCCCCCTGTTGTTGTTGTTGTAGCGATAAGGTTGCTCTCCGAAGGCTTTGGGGAGTGCTATCGATGTGATGGTCCTTTGCCGGATACAACACCATTAAGGTGCTAGCCCGACCATCTCGGGAACGATTTATGTGACCACATTAAACCTTCAGGCCATCCCCTCCCTCCCCAACCCCAAGTTCCATGAGGAGCTTAGGGTCGCCAGAGCCTCGTCTTTTAGTGAAACAGGATTCGCCGCGGATAGGTGAGGTTGACAATTGGGTTTGGAGAAGCTATATATTGCGCTGGCAACCTGAAGGGTTGCGCTACACAGCACCTTGAATCTGGTATTTTAGTCGCCTCTTACGTCAGGCATACCTACCGCGGGTATATTCTAACCCCCTAACCCGCTGGGGGTCTTCTTCCCCCCTGTTGTTGTTGTTGTTGTTGTAGCAACGCTCGCCCCACCTAATAGCCGCGACCGATCACAAATTGTCATCAATATCCTCTAACGGGAGTCCAAGGAAACTTGCCGTTTCAACAGGGGTGGACCCATAAGGAAAGGGGTGTTAGAGGCGTTGGGTCCACATTACAATTAAAGAGATGGTTGGTGTCATGTGGGGACACATTGCAAACGGGGCATACATTTTGTATGTCGGGGTTGATTCTGGATAGGTAAGAGTTTAACCTGTTACAGTATCCAGAATGAAGTTGAGCAAGAGTGACACGCGTTTCCCTGGGGAGTATGCGTTCCTCTTCCGCGAGTTCTGGATATTTTTCTTCAAGTACTGGATTCACCGGGCAATTCCCGACATAAAGGTCCGACGCCTGTCTATGGAGTTCACCAAGGACCTGCTTGTGTTTTTTCGCTTCATACGGCTGGGTTCTCAGGTGCCGTATTTCCTCAAAATGCTTACGGAGATGACTCCTTAGGCCCCTAGGCGGTGCTGGTTCGTCAATCAGATGTCTGTTGGGATGCCCAGGTTTCTGGGTATTCAACAGAAACTGTTTGGTCAGCATCTCATTTCTCTCCCTGATGGGGAGTATTCTCGCCGCATAATGCAGATGGTGTTCTGGGGACATTAGAAGACAGCCCATGGCGATTCTGAGAGCAGTATTTTGGCAGGCCTGTAGTTTCTTCCAGTGGGTAGTTTTTAGGCTTGGTGACCATATGGGTGACGCGTAGCACGTAATCGGCTGGCTAATTGCTTTGTATGTGGTCATGAGCGTTTCTTTATCTTTTCCCCAGGTACTGCCAGCAAGAGATTTGAGGATTTTATTACGGCTCTGAAGTCTCGGAACAATTGCGGTTGCGTGCGCACCAAAATGTAGATCCTGATCAAACGTCACACCCAAGATTTTGGGGTGTAGGACAGTCGGTAGCGTAGTGCCATCGACGTGGATGTTCAATATGGTCGACATTTGGGGCGTCCATGTTGTAAATAAGGTCGCGGAAGATTTAGTCGGTGACAATGCCAGGTTTCGCGAGGGGTTGTAATGTTGTTGTACTCACCAAAAAAAGCCAAAAAACAACCAGGACCACGGATCCGACGTGGTAATAGTCTAGTTGAGGGGTCGACTGTTAATACGCTACCAAAAATATCGAGTGAGGTGCCAAAAGACGCGTATTAATCTCGAAAACAATAACACGGTTATACCACACACCGAAGAAGACAGCCCGTGGCGATTCTGAGAGCAGTATTTTGGCAGACCTGTAGTTTCTTCCAGTGGGTAGTTTTTAGGCTTGGTGACCATATGGGTGACGCGTAGCACGTAATCGGCTGGCTAATTGCTTTGTATGTGGTCATGAGCGTTTCTTTATCTTTTCCCCAGGTACTGCCAGCAAGGGATTTGAGGATTTTATTACGGCTCTGAATTCTCGGAACAATTGCGGTTGCGTGCGCACCAAAATGTAGATCCTGATCAAACGTCACACCCAAGATTTTGGGGTGTAGGACAGTCGGTAGCGTAGTGCCATCGACGTGGATGTTCAATATGGTCGACATTTGGGGCGTCCATGTTGTAAATAAGGTCGCGGAAGATTTAGTCGGTGACAATGCCAGGTTTCGCGAGGCGAAAAAACTGGAGAGATCAGGAGATAGCCGTTTATTTTATTGCATAGCTCATCGATCTCTGGGCCTGGGCCTGTGGCCATTATTGTGCAGTCATCGGCGTAGGAAACGATTGTGACTCCTTCCGGTGGTGAAGGTAGCTTAGATATGTAGAAATTAAACAAAAGTGGGGATAGGACACCACCCTGTGGCACTCCCTGTTTAGTTCTCCTTGGTTTTGATGTTTCGTTTCTGAATTGCACCGATGCCTGCCGACCACCCAGATAATTTGCGGTCCACCTTTTAAGACATGGGGGAAGGGTAGACCCTTCCAGGTCTTGCAGTAACGAGCCATGGTTGACCGTATCAAAGGCTTTTGATAGGTCTAGCGCTACGAGTACTGTTCTATGGTGGGGGTATTGATTCACACCGCAATTTATCTGGGTGCTAATGACATTTAGCGCGGAGGTAGTGCTATGGAGTTTTCTGAAGCCATGCTGATGAGGGGCTAGCTGCAAATGTGCTTGGAAATAAGGGAGCAAAATGGCTTCAAGCGTCTTTGCCACTGGCGATAGGAGAGATATCGGACGATATGACTCACCTATGTTAGCTGGTTTTCCCAGGCTTTAGTAGCGGGACCACCTTGGCCATTTTCCATTTCTCGGGTATGACAAAGGTGGAAAGAGACAGGTTGAAGACATGCGCTAAATATTTGAAACCCTTTTTCCATAGGTTTTTAAGCATCGGCATGGCTATGCCGTCTGGGCCCACTGCTTTGGATGGTTTTAGCGCGACCAATGGCGTCCTCAACCTCTCTAGCGGTGATGGTGACTGGTGACGCGCTGAATTTGTGTTTATGTGCGTGTCTATTGGCTCTCCGTCTATCTTTGTCAACCGTAGGATGCATTATATATTGTCGGCAGAAAGCGCTCGCGCATTTTTTCGCATCCGACAGCACCTTATCGCCAAAGGCGATGGAAACTTTGTCTTTGTGCTTAGTCGGATACGATAGGGACTTTACGGTGGACCAAAGTTTACCTACACCGGTAGAGAGGTTACAACCTCTTAGGTGCTCTTCCCATTTCGCCCGCTTGTGTTCGTCCACAAACAATCTGATGCGTTGGTTTATATCCCTTATTTGGGGGTCGCCTGGATCAAGCTGTCTTATAAGGTCGCGTTCCCTCGCTAAGCTCGCGGCCTCCGCCGGGAAGTGGGGCCGGATTTCGGGAATTCTCCCGGCGGGATGAAATGTGCCGAGGCGGATTCAATGACCTTACGGAAGGCACGCTCCCCTTGGCGGGCATCAGTCGGGATAGGGAGGGCAGCAAAGCTGCTGTCTGTTGCAGATTTATATTCTTCCCACTTTCCTTTTTGAAGTTTATGAAAGTGCGTTTTTCGGTGACGATGAAGTCGGCGGTACGCTCGAACGAAATAAGTATGGGCAGGTGGTCGGATGCCAATGTTACCATCGGCTGCCAGTTGACGCAGTTTACGAGTTCTGCGCTCACGATTGAGATATCTGGCGAGCTATGACAACTTCCTACCATACATGTGGGGGCGTCTCCGTTTATTGTGCAGAACGTCGTTTCTTCTATTTGATCCGCCAACATCTCACCCCTACTGTCCGCCCGCAAGTTTGAATGCCATAGGTCGTGATGGCATTGAAATCGCCTAAGGTAATGCGATTGTTGCCAGTGAGTAAGGCCTCGATATTAGGGCGGTATCCACTGGGCAACAGGTGACAGGAGGGATGTAGATGTTGATGATTTCTAGATTTGCATCGCCTGACCGAACAGACAGGCCTTGACGTTCTAAGACATTGTCCCTGCGGTCGATGCCAGGATCAAATATATAATATTGCACATAGTGGTGTATAATAAACGCGAGGCCGCCTCCATTTCCGCTCTCGCGGTCTTTCCTGTGGACATTATACCCAGAGCAGGTCTGCAATGCTGTGAGTTTAGTCTCTTGAATCGCAGCAATGCGGATGTTGTGCTTCATGATCGACTATCACCGTAATCTTCCCAGGTAGTCCATTACAGTTTAACTGCAGAATTCTGAAGTGCATGAGGGGTGACGCCGCCACTCTAGGGGTAAGTGACGGGTGACTACGCCTAGGTTGTGGAAGGCCAGGACGCAATTGCTGTTGTGGCCTTGGGACTGGGCGCCCTTGGGCAAGCATTGGGGTACCCGGATGATTTGGGTTTGCGACCTGGCAACATGGCGCGATGAAACCCGTCGAGGGGCTGCCGTCGCGGAGACCAGAACATCTAGGAAAGTGGCACCACCCAAGGCAGGAGCTGCATTGAGCGGATGTCGCAAACCTATATATTCTGTGCTGGCAGACGGTGCAAACGGAGGTAGGGATTAAGAGTCTGTTTCCCTGACCTGCATGATTGCTGCCAGAAAAGAGAGAGAAGAAGACGGGGGCAGGGGCTGATGCTCAGCATTGCTACCAGTTCTACTACGAAGGTAGTAGTTATGAGTGGTATCAGCTGTTTGAGTTGTTGGCGCCGTGGGGCGCGAGCAGCAGCGGGTACTTGTTGTGGCTTGCTGAGCAGCGAGGCTGCTGGAAGGTAGTGGGGGCGCTTAGGCGTAGACTACGGGACGCCCTTGGGCGTGAGCAGCAAGGAGCCACAAAATATTTATAAAAGTTACGTGGACGTCGGGTTTTGGGATCAAGCCCAGAACAACCTGTCCGATGCAACCATCCCTTGCACGAGAAACACTGAACAGAGTATGACCGTCCTAAAAAGATTCTTTTCTGGCAAATGCAGCAAAACCATTTCTCAGGACCGGGGTCAGGAGACGGACCCGGATTGGGTTCGATACCTTCCCGGAGTAAGAGAATATATAGCAGTCCTGCTGCAAGGAGCTGCTGGGAGGATGACAATTTGTGGGAGGGACGAAACAAATTAAATGGGGTCACACTGAAATGACAGTCCTTGGTCAGGGAAAATTCCGAGGCGCTCCGGTACATAGAACCGACTACCTTGGGGAGCGCTTCTTCCCCCCTCTTTTCCCGCAGCAATTGTTTAGGTCAAGGAAACAGACTTTTAGTCCCTACCTCCCTTTGCACCGTTTGCCAGCACAGAATATATACGTTTGCGACATCCGCCCAATGCAGTGCTGTATAACTGACTGTTGGGGTAAGGCGGAGGTGGCATTTGGCATGCTGGCAAGCCCCTGCTAGCTCGTCGGGTGGGGTGAGTTTTTGCTCACCCGCCTTACCTACAGTTATACAAACAAAAAAATGGGGTTCATGCCTGAATGTATGAGAATGTATGGAAGAAAAGGTCCGTCCGTGTTAGGTGGAGTCATCCCTCCCACTCTGCGTAACACCTTGACGCAGCCTTGGACGTCGCTGTGACTCCTAAATTTAGCAACGTCCCCTTAGTCTGACATTTGTCTGTCCGTTACGGTCCCATGTCCCTAGCCTGTCTAGTCTGTCACAGTCGCCTCACACCCACGTCCCCTACATTGCACTCGTGCAACACCCACACCAATTAAATTCTCACCTAGCCTATCATGTTGTTAGAATTTCAACCCATAAAATCAGATGAACAGAAAAGTGGGTAATTTTCCACGGAGGGTTTAACAGACATTTTATTCAAAAATAAACTAAAACTACTTAAACTTAAGAGTGACAGAAAAAATTCAAAAGAAAATTTTAAATACAGGGGGTATTTAATAAAATTATCTTATGTCTACCATAAAAAAAGGAAATTCTACAGCAAAAAATATCGAACTATTCTGATACTATGAATTCAAATAAGTATATATATATGCAAATAGATATGTATATGTATGGGCATAAATACCGTGGATCAGGGAAATTAAATCAACTTCTCAACAAAGAAAACAAGTAAGGAAGGCTAAGTTCAGGTGTAACCGAACATTACATACTCAGTTGAGAGCTATGGAGACAAAATAAGGAAAATCACCATGTAGGAAAATGAACCTAGGGTAACCCTGGAATGTGGTTGTATGACATGTGTATCAAATGGAAGGTATTAAAGAGTATTTTAAGAGAGAGTAGGCCATAGTTCTATGGATGGACGCCATTTAGGGATATCGCCATAAAGGTGGACCAGGGCTGACTCTAGAATTTGTTTGTACGATATGGGTATCAAATGAAAGGTGTTACTGAGCATTTTACGAGGGAGCGGGCCTTAGGTCTATCGGTGGACGCCTTTTCGAGATATCGCCATTAAGGTGAGCCAGGGGTGACTCTAGAATGTGTTTGTACGATATGGGTATCAAATGAAAGGTGGTAATGAGTATTTTAAAAGGGAATGGGCTTTAGTTCTATAGGTGAACGTCCTTTTCGAGAAATCGCCACAAAGGTGGACCAGGGGTGACTCTAGAATATGTTTGTACGATATGGGTATCAAATGAAAGGTGTTAATGAGTATTTTCAAAGGGAATGATCCTTAGTTCCATAGGCGGACGTCGTTTCGAGATATCGCCATAAAGGTGGACCAGGGGTGACTCTAGAATGTGTTTGTACGATATGGGAATCAAATGAAAGGTGCTACTGAGCATTTTAAGAGGGAGTGGGCATTAGATCTATAGGTGGACGCCTTTTCGAAATATCGCCATTAGGGTGGGCCAGGGGTGACTCTAGAATGTGTTTGTACGATATGGGTATCAAATGAAAGGTGGTAATGAGTATTTTAAAAGGGAGTAATCCTTAGTTCTATAGGTGGAAGCCTTTTCGAGATATCGCCATAAAGGTGGACCAAGGGTGACTCTAAAATGTTTGTAGGATATGTGTATCAAACGAAAGGTGTTACTGAGCATTTTAAGAGGGAGTGGGCATTAGGTCTATAGGTGGACGCCTTTCGAGATATCGCCATTAGGGTGGGCCAGGGGTGACTCTAGAATGTGTTTGTACGATATGGGTATCAAACGAAAGGTGTTATTGAGTATTTTAAGAGGGAGTGGGCATTAGGTCTATAGGTGGACGCCTTTTCGAGATATCGCCATTAGGGTGGGCCAGGGTGACTCTAGAATGTTTGTACGATATGGGTATCAAACGAAAGGTGTTACTGAGCATTTTAAGAGGGAGTGGGCATTAGGTCTATAGGTGGACGCCTTTTCGAGATATCGCCATTAGGGTGGCAGGGGTGACTCTAGAATGTGTTTGTACGATATGGGTATCAAATGAAAGGTGGTAATGAGTATTTTAAAAGGGAGTAGACATTAGTCTATAGGTGGACGCCTTTTCGAGATATCGCCATAAAGGTGGGACAGGGGTGACTCTAGAATGTTTGTACGATATGGGTATCAAACGAAAGGTGTTACTGAGCATTTTAAGAGGAGTGGGCATTAGGTCTATAGGTGGACGCCTTTTCGAGATATCGCCATTAGGGTGGGCCAGGGGTGACTCTAGAATGTGTTTGTACGATATGGATATCAAATTAAAGGTATTAATGAGGGTTTTAAAAGCGAGTGGCCCTTAGATGTATATGTGAAGGCGTTTTCGCGATATCGACCAAAATGTGGACCAGGTGATCCAGAAAATCATGTCGGGTACTGCTAATTTATTTATATATGCAATACCACTAACAGTATTCCTGCCAAGATTCCAAGGGCTGTTGATTTGGCCTTGTAGAACTTTTTCATTTCTTCTACTTAATATGGTAGGTGTCACACCCATTTTACAAAGTTTTTTCCAAAGTTATATTTTGCGTCAATAAACCAATCCAATTACCATGTTTCATCCCTTTTTTCGTATTAGGTATAGAATTATGGCATTTTTTCATTTTTCGTAATTTTCGATATCGATAAAGTGGGCGTGGTTATGGTCGGATTTCGGCCATTTTTTATACCAATATAAAGTGAGTTCAGATAAGTACGTGGACTAAGTTTAGTAAAGATATATCTGTTTTGCTCAAGTTATTGTGTTAACGGCCGAGCGGAAGGACAGACGGTTGACTGTGTATAAAAACTGGGCGTGGCTTCCACCGATTTCGCCCATTTTCACAGAAAACAGTTACCGTCATAGAATCTATGCCCCTACCAAATTTGAGAAGGATTGGTAAATTTTTGTTCGACTTATGGCATTAAAATTATCCTAGACAAATTAAATGAAAAAGGGCGGAGCCACGCCCATTTTGAAATTTTCTTTTATTTTTGTATTTTGTTGCAACATATCATTACTGGAGTTGAATGTTGACATAATTTACTTATATACTGTAAAGATATTAACTTTCTTTAAAATTTGAATTAAAAAAATTTTTTTTAAAAAGTAGGCGTGGTCGTTCTCCGATTTTGCTAATTTTTATTAAGCAGACATATAGTAATAAGAGTAACGTTCCTGCCAAATTTCATCATGATATCTTCAACGACTGCCAAATTACACCTTGCAAAACTTCTAAATTACCTTCTTTTAAAAGTGGGCGGTGCCACGCCCATTGTCCAAAATTTTACTATTTTCTATTCTGCGTCATAAGTTCAACTCACCTACCAAGTTTCATCGCTTAATCCGTATTTGGTAATGAATTATCGCACTTTTTCGATTTTTCGAAATTTTCGATATCGAAAAAAGTGGGCGTGGTTATTGTCCGATATCGTTCATTTTAAATAGCGATCTGAGATGAGTGCCCGGGAACCTACATACCAAATTTCATCAAGATACCTCGAAAATTTACTCAAGTTATCGTGTTAACGGACAGACGGACGGACGGACGGACGCACATGGCTCAATCGAATTTTTTTTCGATACTGATTATTTTGATATATGGAAGTCTATATCTATCTCGATTCCTTTATACCTGTACAACCAACCGTTATCCAATGAAAGTTAATATACTCTCTGAGCTCTGCTCAACTGAGTATAGAAAGGTTACGTTTAAAATTCATTACGATATCAAAATTTAAATCTAAGGGTATGGATTATCGACCCGCCCCTGTATTTTTTTAACTCTTATTGTTTCTCACTAACTTCAAAGCAAAATTCAATTGTTCGATATACGTGTATTTATGTGTACGTAATGTAACAAAAAGGTGACATATATTGGCACTTACCGATCAATCCAGCGACGAAGGCGCCTGCGTCGAAGAGAGAAGTAGCTGGAAAATTAAGAGCGCATACATCAGGGAACGTATACCTACAAGGAATTCTCTATTGGACACGAGGTCGCGGTCCGAATCACAGTAAAAAAACTTCCTCCCTATTTACTTTTCCCTTTAACTTATTATTTATTTATTAGTTATTAAGACTGTGAAAACAAAAAAATAAAGCAATTTGTGATCTCTTATAAAAAAAATATTTAAATGGAAAGAACCAAATGATAAAAAAACTAAATAAAAGAGTTGGAGATTGCGCAGCAAAAAAATTTCATTCGCCTAGAAGAAACGTAAACGAAAAAGCAAAGGAAAACAAAAAAATCTAGAAGCAACTGCGAAAGGCGAACAGAAAAATGTACAGAAAGAAAATTTTAGTGCGGTGATTTTGGCAAAACAAAGAAATCCAAAAAGAAAAAATGCGGCCAATAGGGCTTAGGGCCAGGTACCATACATATGTGTATCTATGTACGTATATGTATATGAACATAGGTTGGCATATGAAAAAACAAAAAAAGGTGATGTGGCGAAAAAACTAGAAGCTACCTATCAACCTTATGGTGATACAAAAACTATTTCCAAAAAAAATTCTTAAGATCAACTTGAATAACAAATGAAAAAACCAAATCGTCTAATAAAAAAATATAAAAAATTGTAAAAATAAAAAATTTTGAATAATAAAAAAGAAAAATGCAAAATTCAATAGTGCGGCAACTAAATATGCTGATTAAAAATTAACCAAAAAAAAACTCTAATGATTTAAAAAAGTTCAAATAAATAAAAATAAATATAAGGCGCGATAACCTCCGAAGAGATCTCAGGCCGAGCTTCTCTTTCAATTTGCGTCGTGCTACTCTTGATTTTCCCTACAAATTGGCCGGACGGGACCTACATGTTTTATGCCGATCCGAACGGCATCTGCAAGGCAGATGAGTTTTCACTGAGAGCTTTTCATGGCAGAAAAAAAAAGAAAAAAAGACAGAAAGAGGAAAGAAGAGAAAAAATACAATCGGGAGCGCTTGCCAGAACACCGCCCCCCTTCCCGAGGGGCTGGCACACCCGCCCCCGACCCGCTTATAGAAAAAATATTTATCTTCTAATTGAAAAATCCTATTTCTAAAAATTTTTTTGAATGAGTGCGAATAAGTGCGAATAAAGTTGCAAAATGCTATTTTTTGGACACGTCTGATTTGCATTAAAATCAACAAAAGATGAATTGAAAAAAAACATTAGTTACTGTTCCATCAATGTGGACATACGAATGGAAATTTGAAAAGGAGAAAGTGTTTTAAATAATTTAAAAAATAAGTTTGGATTTAAAAACGCAAATTTTTTAAAAAGATTTTGAGAATTTCCACAAACAAATAAAGATTGCACAGAAAAAGAAAGTTATCACATTAAAAAATAGGTAATAAAACAAACACATAACCCGAACCTGGTCATCTGAAGAAAACTAAAAAAATTATTTGGAAAACAAAAAGATTATGTTTTTAAAAACTTAATTTAAAGACTTATAAAAACGCTTAGAAAGAGAAAGAAAACTTTCCGAAAACACAAAATCCAAAAATACTTTGAGGACAGAGTTTGTTTCCCCCATATATGTAATATTAATAAGAGACATTTAAAATTACCAAAAAAAAAATAATATTTTAGGAAGTATCAAACACGACACAGCGTTTTTGTTTTATAAAAATTTAAAAGAAAAATAAGTTTTTTTTGAGGTGCAAAGATAAAAGACTATAAAGACGAATTTAAAATGGCTCATACATATTTCGACATTTAAATATCGAACCAAAATTCCAAAAACACCTTATCTTCAAAAGACCTAAAATACAAAAAAACACATATGGACTACAAATAAATGGAAAAAAAAACTTTCAAAAGTTATTCGAAAAAGTTGCAAAAAAATAAAATCAAAAAATCACCGAAATAAACAGCAAACACATAATTACGACTATACAAATATTTTATAATTATAGTTACGGGAAAAGAGTAGTCAAAATACAGATTAGAAAACAAGTTTTAAAAAGCACACACTAAATAAAAAAAAAAAAAAAAAAAAAACAATAAAAAAAAAAAGGGGGCTTGGAAAAAATCTAAAGCGCGTATTTTTTGATATGATCAATATTCATGATGAATTTTATTCTGGAAACATTTAACTTTTTCATTTAGAGTTCCGAAATGTTGTTTGAAAAAACCGCTCACTTAAATAAATTCTAGGATTGCTGTAAAGTTGTAGTTAAAATAAAAAAAAAAAGCTGTTTAATCAATTTAATTAAGAGATATAGTCAGTTTTGAACACAATTTTGAAAATTTTTTTTTGTTTTAAAAAAGTTTTAGAATAAAAAAGGAAGAGAAATAAAAAGCATTGGTATATTTTCTTTATCAATAGAATTTTATATATATTATTTGAAATAAGCTTAGAAAGATAAACTATATACATTTTTTTTTTTTTTTTCAAGATGAAAAGAAAGTAAGCGTTTTTAATCGAAGTTTTAAAAAAAAATATTTTTATTAAGCAATATATGAAAAAAATTTGTTAAAAGATTTTACACAAAGATTGAATTTGCTCTTTCAAAAATCCTGTATGACACGAGTTTGTTAAGAGAAAAAATTCCAATTAAAAAACTAAAAATGTGAAAAAACCTTTTGGGCAAAAGTATGAAAAAAGGTTTATGAGAAATTGACAAACTATTTTTAACAAGGAATCCCCCCGTTAGGCGCATTGTGTTAAAAAACGTATGATTCAACACAAAAAATGTGAAAACATGAAAAAATATCAGATATGAGTCGTTTAGGACTCAATTATTTAAGAAGTGAGAAATGAAAAAATATCAAATTGCAAAGAAATCTGCAAAATTTTATTTATTTTTTAGCTTCCATATGTATTTGCTAAAAGAGTCTGAAGGAGTATCCACAAAAAAAAAAAAAAACTTTCATGGGCTAAAATTTTTAAATGAATTTTGTTCAAAGTAAGAATGTACTATGTAATCTTGTAAGAACTCCCATGAAATATTGAAGAAAAATCCTTGCGCCAAAAAAAAACTATTTTTTTTGTTTTATCTAGGACAAAGCTATTTATAACGGTAAACATTGAAAGTGGTTTATAATATAATTTTTGGTATCATGCTTTTTGACTACATTTTTTTTTTGTTACAAGCACTTTTTACCTACTTTTCCATATATATTAACGCTTTCTAATTGGCATACATAAATTAAATTCTGATTAATGTTTTGTCAAAGTACACATTATAACAAAAAAGTAAGATGTCCCTGTTGGCCAACCAAACAAAAAAAAAATTATTGTTCTATCGCACCTCATAAACGCCGCCCCCAAACGCCAAAGATTAATTGAATTAGAAAACAGCTAATTAGAGACAAATTCTTTTTCCAATTGTCGCAATAGCGTTGTCAAGTGTAAATAGGAGAAAATGTGGCTGTCTCCCTCCAGCAACCGCTGCCAGTTGTTTGCTTCAATCAAGACCAATACTACCATTTTTTTATTAAGCATAGAGACAGAGGGGGCGCAGAACCTCGTATATAAGTTAAGGTCAATAAAAGAATTTCGGGGTGACATTTCGATGAACTGTCTTCATTTCAGGCTGTTTTTATTCTCGTTTGTACTGACAACTGTAAAAACAAAATATTTTTGGAATATGACCGAATGTAGAAGGAAAACAACGAGACAGCGGTGAAGGGAATAGGATAAAATACATTGTGAGGTTGTAAGGTTATTATTGGTGAGGGCGTATGGGAGGGACGAAGGCAAGTAATACTGAAATCCACAGTCACACGATTGCAGTTTATTAACGCTTTTTTTTGCAGCAGCTTCAGCTTTGATGAAACATCAAGCATTCAATACTTCAAATAATTTCTATTTGTATTCACAAAACCTATGCTCCATTTTAAAATTAGAGGGGATGTTATTTTAATTATTTTATTGTTTTATGTTATAAATTTTCTCCAAGAAAAAATAACTATTGCATATCTCACATTTTTTTTTTAAATGACTTTTTGACTTACTTGTATGTATTTACTTTCCGTCTTTGTTGTATGCTATTTATAGGTTTGGATCCCTGTATCTACTGAGTTTTTGGGAAAACGACTAAGCTAAAAAGTGATTCTAATACGTATGTTATGATGTGGCCCTTACGCATTATATAATTACAGTTGTAGTTGAAAGAATATTACGAACGCGGCTTTTATAGATTCAAGTTTATAATGAGTTGTTCCTACTATTTCTTAGACTCTTTCATCAAAAGAGACTTAATCTTTGTTTTTTTATGCAGACGGGTAACATGTATATAGCTCCTGACGAATTTGAAAACACAGCAATGAGACATTGTTTGGCCCAGCCTTTCTGTACCTAGAAGTTGGACTTGTTGCAGAAGTTAGTAAAAGATGCACAAAGTAATAATTACTTTCTTTGGAGGGGCCCTTTTAATTAGCGACTCGGGTAAGGCAGTTATATCAGCCTCAGGAGCCTGTAACACAAACAAAACAGCCAAGTAAATACTCCTCCTCTGCTTGGAGAAATTAAAAGAGACATTTGTAGAGTATTTTGTTGTAAAGGGAGCCAAATGCAAAAATGCTATGATGACAGTCTGGTTGTTTTTTTGGGTCCTGTAAGATGACGGACCCCTCAACACTACTCCCCCAATAGGACTCAAATGTGCCAGCCTCTCAGTTTATTGCTTGTATGAGCCTATTGAAGTTAATATGATGCCGTTTTCATTTAAAATTTATTCTATTTTTCGCATTCGCGCGGCTGTATCTGCATCGGAGTATGTAATATCTGAACAAGGCTTCTTCTAAGAAGCCAAATATATAGAGACCGGTCGAAAGGCATATTGATTACACATACATATGTGTAAATATTTATGGGGATGCACATTTGTATTAAAGTAAAACTTTGGTAATTTCACTTATGCTGTTTACATAGTTACTAGAGCGATGTAGATATTAATATTACTCCTTTCCTCAGACAATGAATTGAAAAGTCTGTCAAAGAGTAAAACAAAAAACGAAAGAGGCAAACAAACGGCTTATTTGCTGCCATAAACAACATTTCACATGTCACACAAAATAAAAACCACAATTAATTTTCCACAAAACTGTGGCAAGTCTAGCCCAACTGGGAGAACATGAGTGCTTAGCAATCAATAAAAAAATAGTGGTTACTTGCCATAATCTCGTAATATGTTGTCACGTGCCCTGGAACGGTGTTACACCATATTGCTACATATGAATAAGTGGTATACACAACATGTAAGAAAGTGAAGCTAACTAATATGATAAAACAGCTCTCCGTGTTAAACAAGAAAGATTCAAAATCAGAATGAGAGTTAGAATTTTGTCCATAATAGTGGTTTTTCTGTTAATGATAATACTGCAAAATTTCCTTATGTTCAAGATTCACGTTTATTAGAAATAAGTAAACAGATTGGTAACTTTAAGCATAAAAGCGGATTTCGGAGGGGAGAGCCTCTGAAAATTGTAAATTGTAGATTGAGCCTCAAAAAGTTTTTTCGAGTGTGTGCGCAAAAAAACTTATCGACTTTTTACGAAAAGGTAATATCAACGAAAAAGTTATGGAATTTCGATTATGATATTTTGCATCAAAAAAATTTATCGTGGTAATTATTATCGAAAAAGTTACTGATATACTATCGACATTGTAGTCAGTGTATATATAAAAGTTTTGGATATGTTATTAAAAGATTTTGAATTTCTTATCCATGTACACTGCAGATTACACAAGTTGTAATCAAAAAGTTATCGGAAAATTGTTAATGATATCTTATCAAAGCGTACCAGTTGAAATCGATGTAGTTAAGGGACGACTCGTCGGTTGGTTATAAACATATGAGCGGTAAAAACTCCAATATAAAATCGATGAACATCTGTAACAGTTGATAACATGACCGGATAACCAATTATTACTGATAACTCTCAACGCACACAATGACTCGGGTCGATAATAACCCGACAAATAAAAGTTATTAACATCGGTGTTAGACGATGAGAGGCTATCGGAGACCACCCTTTCAACGAAAATGTTCAAAGTAACGATCAGAATGTGATAAATTAGAGATAGCCCGTAAAACGTACCGCAAATCGTCGCACAATTAGTATCCGGTCTTAAGTGGCGCAGAGATTATTTATAATAAGTCCCGATATCCCAGAAAAGAATTCTGAAAAGTCTATAAATGACTTTTCCAAAACAGCACGTGTCTCTAGGTCTGAATGAGCTGATATTATAAATCAAGTGGTATATAAAACATTTCTAAATGATTCCGCAAGAAATCCGATATGACATCGGGAATAGTCCCGAAGCATGTAGCGACACACGGAAAGTTTCCATAGCGATTACTTCCCATTTGAAGTGCGGATACTACGTACACACGTTTTTTTCATGCATATACCAGAACCTTTACACAAAACATACACTTCGGATATGCCAAATTTGAATATAACTGCGTATTTGCGATGGAAAGTATCGCATAGAATATATGACGAATAAATATCCAAATGTGTTTTAGGAAAAAAGTTAGTGTTTAGGTACACAACTCGACCCATTTTCTAGTGGAAAAATTTTTAGTTAGACGTGTATTATTAAAGGTTATGTGATCAACATTATTTTACACTAGTGGAGCTTTAGTGAATTGATTGGAGCTAGAGATCCGCAAAATCATAATAGAACATTCTTGCGCTTCTATTAGTCAAACGAGGGATGTTGTAGATGGGACGATGCTGGCTTAAATTTTTGTGCCGGTTCGGTTGTCTTATAAGACTATAGTAGGTTTCACATGCTGGTATATCACGTTGTTCCGCGTATGGAAGTTACTCTAGTACCTTAATGGTTCTTGTTTACACGACTTACTACAGATCTCAAGTATCCACTAGGCGTAACCAGCTGCACTAATACTACTGAAACATTCTGGGAGTTTGCTTTAATCGCTTACAATAATGAACAAACAAATACCCATAGATTTGTATCATATATGAATTATGAAACTAAACGAAAATACAGACTCAAAAATTAAGCCTATAGTTCTTCAAGATTCAAAAGGTTTGTTTGCCGTAAGCATTTATTATGCAGAAATTATTGTATCTAGCGCTAAACCTATTTACCAGTGTAAGTGACAGGTTGTAAGCATCAATGGATGCTGTAATGCGATGGCACTTGGTAACTGGAATGCTTATAAAGTGTGAAAAAAAGATAATGCCATTTAAATGATATTTTTTTTGTTAATATTTTAGTGAGATCATGTTGCTCTCAAAATATTTTTGCAAAACTGTTTACGCTTAAATTACCATTTATTAAAAATCTTATTTTTATTTAATTCAAACTTCTGTATCTATCTTTCGTATTTGTCACACAGCTGTGTGGCTCAAAACTGGTACTGACGGAAAGCTTGCAGTCCTCCTCTCTTTACTGTTACTTAGCATTATCATAGCATTTTATATGATTGTGTGTTTGTCGATGTTACTTGAACGATATGAAAGCAATAGCTATTATAATTGTATGAGACAAGGTCACATACACAGATACAAAAAACAGAATATTGTAGCAACGAAATGACAGAAATAAACTTTCAAACAATATGTGTGACGAAGTTTCGTCACAGTTTCACATACAGACTATTCAGTCCGCTTGTCGCAAACAGCTGTGCACTGTCGCTGAGGTCGTCCTAGACCCAAGCATGTTTAATGTATACATACTATACCCATATGCGAAAACTTCATTCGTATATTAACACACCCACACACTACATACATATTATATGACGCACGAACACTCAACCAGTACAGTGACTACTTTCATATTCATTCTACAGCATGTTGCTGTTTGGGTTTGATAATGCAGGATTGTACGTTGACTGCAAAAATATGTTTTATAGTTGATAGCACAGCATGAAATTAGTAAATATTATGACACAAAATGAAAAGTAAGCATGTAAAATGAAGAAGAACGATTGTGTTGGTAAAACTTTTTAAACACGCAGAGTTTATTTAGTGACTTGTTAAGTTGCTTAAGTGGGAGTTCAAAAGAAGTATTAAAACAAGGGGTGGGTTAGATAGGTGCCGTGTTATATGGTATGCAAGCTGTTGCACAATTTTTAATGTTAACAGACGGCAGTGCTAAGACGACGTATAATATATTAGTGTTAGTTTTTAACTGAATTTTTTATTTTTAAAATTTTTGTATTAGGTCACACATGATATTGTGATGTGCAAAGAATTTTAAATTTTAGCTTGCTTTATTTGCAGACTGGCTGCTGGTGTTTTCAACAGGAAATTGTTTGCAGCATTTTTTAATTAATAATTTGTGTCTAGCTTGCTGGGCTTAACAGGCAAAATGTCCATAACTTATGTGCGTTCATGATGTGTGTGTGTATTTAGTGTGGATTTGCTGATGAGTGAAAAATCACAAAGTTTTGATGACGTTATTGCGATCCATAAAAAATTTATGCAGTACGAATCTAATA
>JARSSU010029479.1:0-17024 GCA_029619165.1 Eurosta solidaginis
TTCAGATGCGATCGGAGCATCAACGTCACGAGAAGCTCAATTACGCCGCAATGCTGAAAGAGAAAATGCTTCGATTAATAATGTGAACTCATGTTTTGCTAATACAAGTAAAGGGGTATTACTAGGGACAGCTCATGTTAATATTCATTTTAATGGTGTTGACTATTCGGCGAGAGCCCTAATAGACTCGGGATCTGAATGTCCATTCATACCGAGAAACTCAAACGCAGAATTAATCTGCCATCCAAACACCTGCATGCCAAAGTTTCGGGCATCAATAATACAATGTCTGCACAAGTAAAAGAAGCGTGCAACATACAACTGCGGTCACCAACAGACCCATTAATCGAGATCAATACGATCATGCTGGTTTTACCACAATTAACAGGGAATCTTCCAACTTGCCAAATAAACGCAATGACTAGGCAAGCATTCCCTGACTTAGTACTGGCTGACAAGAGATTCTTTGTCAATGAGCCAGTCGATATAATCCTGGGCGGAGACATATACCCCCAAATTATGCTAGGCGGTATTGGAAAGATGTGCCAAACACATTAATAGCACAGGAAATGGTGTTCGACTGGATTCTGACAGGCCGTACCGATGCGGTTGATTCAAATAAAACCTTAGAGGAAATTCCAAAAGGGGAGCATCAATAACGATGACACTTACTGCGAGGAGCTATACAAATCCACAACAATTCGGAACAACGATGGCAAATACGTAGTCTCCTTACCCTTAGGAAAGAATTTAGCTTAGGTGCCTCTCTAAGAAGTGCGTGTTCTCAATTTTATCGCAATGAGACACGATTAGCTAAAAATCCCGACCTACAAACAGAATACAATAGAGTTGTATCTGAATATGAAACCCTAGGGTATATGAAACAAGTCAGTAATATTCCGCCAGACTCAACGACTGTTACTTCCTACTCACCATGATGTTATAAAGGAGGGAAGTACAACAACAAAAGTTAGAGTAGTATTTAATGCATCATGTCCTACCACAAACGGAAAAAGTCTAAATGATGCCCTATATCCCAGGTCCGATACTTCAATCGACCTAACAATCTTATACTCGTTGGAGACTGTTCAAATACGTCTTCAACAGCGACATCGAGAAGATGTATCGCCAAATATGGGTCAATGAAGACCAAACAAAATACCAGCGAATCGTATTTCGCAAATGCCCCAAGGACCCAATTAACCTTTATGAATTAAAAACAGTAACCTTTGGAGTGAATTGTGCTCCATACCTTGCGATTCGGACACTGCACCAACTCGCTGATGACGTGGAGACCTCGCATCCAATGGCAGCAGATATCTTGCGAAATTGTATGTACGTTGATGACGTACTCGCCGGTGGGACACAGCATCGAAACTGCGATAAGGGCAAGGGATCAAATATCATCGGCATTGCAATCGGCAGGGTTCCCATTGCGAAAATGGACGTCCAACTGCAAGAAAATTCTACAGGGTATACCAAAGCAACACTTATTAAACGAAGATTTTCTTGAGTTTGAAGACACCAGCACGGTAAAAGCACTCGGTATCAGATGGAACGCCCATTTCGACTACTTTACTTTACAGCGAAACCCTTTGATAATAAACCCTCTGTAACAAAAAGGTCAATACTGTCTGCGATCGCAAAACTTTTCGACCCTCTTGGCTGGCTGGCACCAGTCGTAATTGTAGCCAAGATAATAATGCAAAATATTTGGTTGGAAGGGACAGGCTGGGATGAAGATGTGTCTGAAACTACTTTACATCGGTGGCAATCATTCATGACTGACTACGAAAAGATCAACGATATACGCATACCGCGATGGGTTCACTACACATTGAAGGACAATATCGAAATACATGGATTCAGTGATGCCTCGGAAAAAGCATATGCCGCCACTGTTTTCCTGAGGGTACAAACAAAGGATCAAGTCTTCACAACCTGTTGATGGCCAAGACGAGAGTAGCCCCGGTCAAAACCATATCCTTGCCTCGACTCGAACTCTGCGGTGCAGTTCTACTAGCAGAAATAATCGAATCTGTGGTTGAAAATATGAAACTTTCGAACATTAAAGTAACCTTTGGACAGATTCAACTATAGTGCTGGCATGGATCCGAAAACCACCATGTTCGTGGTCAACGTTCGTGGCACATCGAATAACTAAAATCATCGACAAAGTAGGAGACAAAGTATGGCGGCACGTAGACTCCGCGTCAAATCCTGCAGATTTGGCGAGCAGAGGCCTCTACGCTTCGGATCTAATCAACAATTCTTTGTGGTGGCAGGGACCTTCTTGGTTACAAGAAGACAACGAAAATTGGCCAACACAAGAAGAAGATTACAATACGAATATGGAGGAAAAGAGGGTGAAAGTTCATACAACTTCGGTCAAAAATAACTTGGACATTCTGGATAGGTTTTCCGATTTACCAAGGGCTTTACGGGTTATATCTTATATTCTTCGGTTTTTCCAGAAAACGCACCCAAAAACTAAAGCCTCCTTTAAAAGGGAATCTCATTCGATAGCCCCTGACGAAATAGAAAAAACAACACGAAGATTGATAACAATATGCCAAAGGCAACATTATCAAGAAGAGTACGCAAATTTGAAGTCAGGGAAAACTAATAAATGGTAAAGAGTGAGATTTTACCCCTGGATCCATATATAGACGAAAGAAGGCATCATTCGACTGGGGGCGGACTGGGGCATCCAAAGACATGTGCCATAACGAAAGTCATCCCATTATCCTTCCTTACACTTGCAGGTTATCCAGACTTATAGTTCAATCCTCTCATAAGACCACCCTGCATGGAGGGAACCAGCTGATGCTACGTCATATCCGCACTCAGTACTGGATCCCACGCGTTAAAATCATGATAAGGTCTGTTATCCACAACTGTAAGGTCTGTACTATTTACAGGAAGCGGACACAAATGCAACTTATGGGGATCCTTTCCGAAAGAGCGCACCCCTTTACAGGGCCTTCACCAACACTGGGGTAGATTTCGCGGGACCATTCGATATAAAATCCTACCGAGGGAGGGATGCCGAATTTCAAAAGGATATGTCTGTCTGTTGTCTGCTTTTCGACGAAAGCCATCCATCTAGAAGCGACAAACGACCTTAGTACCGGGTCCTTCCTAGCTGCCTTCGCCAGATTTGTATCCAGACGAGGCTGTCCGAAAAACGTTTACTCCGACAATGGCACTTACTTTGTCGGAGCTTCGCGAGCTTTACGATCTGAGGTTAAGGCATTTCTGCGTGAAGCAAGGGTACGACACATTGAATAAATATAGCCATCACACTTTAGAATGGCATTTTATGCTGCCAAGCGCTCCTCACATGGGAGGTTTGTGGGAAGCGGTGGTAAAAAGTTTTAAGACCCATTGTAAAAAGATCGCGATCGATCATAAATATACTCTGAAGAGTTTACGACCCTCTATGTCGAATTGAGGCCTGCCTCAACTCTAGGCCTCTCAGTCCCTCATTCAATGACCCCACCGCCTGGAGCCGCTTACTCCAGGCCACTTTCTCGTGGGTTGACATCTTTTAGCTCCACCTGAACTCGATTGTTGTGAAAATCTTGCCTCAGTCGTAAACCGATGGCAAAAGGCGAAAGCTCTTCATCAAACATTCTGCAAAAGATGGAAATCGGAATATCTCACCGAAATCCAAAACGATATAAGTGGAAACAGCCACAGTCCAACTCAAAACCCGGAGAACTAGTCGTCATAGAGGAGGATAACCTACAACCAAATGAGTGGAGAATGGGGAGAATCATCAACACACACCCAGGTTCCGATAATCGTGTACGTGTTGTTGGCGTAATACCATGAAGGGACAAATTACCCGACCAGTTCGCGAAACTGGTACTACTTCCGTCCAACGACCAGGAAGATGAAGTTTGATATATCAAATTGCTCTTTCAGACATAATCCCTCCCCATCAGACACTAAACATTTCGAACGGATGGTCGAACCTTCCTAACCCAGCTCTCGTTCCCCCGAGCGAGGCCAACATACCAATAACCCTAGCAATCATCGCCGTTTGTTAAAACCTTATAATTTCTCTAATACCAAAAAATCCAACACCATTCGTATTAAACAGTATAAAGAATTATACAACTACATGGTGAATAAAAATGAATTATAACTAAGGCAGCCATTTTTAATAACACGGTTTCTTATTGCTACTATAGAAAAAGGAAAATTGTACCTATATTTCTTCAATTGCAATTATTTGCGGGCAACGAAGCACAGTTTTCTGCAACCGACTCCTATCCAAGGATGAAGTAGTTTCACGCGCCACCCAAAAATCGGCCAGTATATGCTGGAACATACTGACGAAATTCGTCTTAAATATTTCGAAGAAAAAAAGTTAAAACAAAAAAAAAGGAGTTTAATTGTGGTTTGAAAATGTTGAAGATAATGAAGGCGGCTAATGTCGTAAATATTGGGAGAAAAAAAAACCTGTACGATGACTTTGTCTACGTAGTAACTTGCAGAGAATGGTGGATGTGGAAAGAGCAGCAAAAATACACACTTCGAACTTAATTCCAATCTCACGACATCAGCAACAGAACTGAGAATAGCTGATCGCAACAACAAAGCGCATATGCAAATATATATGTACATCAACATGCAGCAAAAGAACGTCATCTCAACGGCCCTCCCTTTGTGACTCGCTTCTAACTCAATTTTCGCATTTTATTTATGCTGTTTTCGCAAACTAAACTGAACTCGAAAGTTGCTAACATACACTCAAGTGATACATAATTAAAATTTGCAATAAGTTAAATAGGCATGCAGGTGATACTTTTCTGCAATTTCAGTCGAAAGTTACTTATACACACGTTACACATCTTCTACCAAACTACCGAAATACCTTTTAAAAAGTCGCTTACAAATCTCGTGACTATAAACAGCTTCAATTTAAATTCGAACTCACCAACTAATCCTTTAAAGTCTCCTTATCCGATTCATGACACAAACGCAAAAGCGATGAGCTGGTCAATGCTAATAACTCTTTCACACGCTCTTCTATATGACATCCAACGAATCCCAAATGAAAAGTATATTCCATTTCATTAGGCATATTCGGGTTCTCCTTCAGTTGTACAACCTAAATATAAAAAATAGTATACTATCAGAATTGTATATATATTCTAGTCTAGTATATGATTATCCGCGAAGTTAGAAAGGGTAGGGTTTCGGCTGTTCTATTTTTCACAACCTCGCTTGGATCCTTCACCATCACAGCCGGACATTGGTTGCGTTCATACAGCATATGCGTGAAATATTCTTCGCCATCGTTTGGTGGCGCGGTCGGATCAAAATCTGGCCCAGCTTCACGTAAAACCTGTTGTTGAAACGTGTCCATCTGCTGCTATCGTCCCCGTCCATTGGGTTGCTTGACTTATAAACAACCTTTGATTTTGGTCCACCTTGATACGGCATTCACCGCTTTTCGTGGCAATTTCTCATAAAACGTTTGTTTGCAAATAGAAGCCTAGCAAACCAAAACACGTAGGGCTCGCGTAGTCAAGAAGTATACTGTATGTATGTTATGTAGTTGACGTAGAGTCTGCAATCGATGCCGCTGTAGCAGTGTCTACTGCAGTCGCCTTTGTATGTGCAACTAATTTTTATCGCAGATATCACAGAGATTCACTACTTAGTGCACATGCATGTGGAAGTTGGTGTGCGGTTGTATGGCATAATTGGTTTCTATGAAAAGTAATTCTTAGCGACCGCACGACTATTCGATAGCCATGAGTGCATGAGCATTGATGCATGAGCATGCGTGCATAAGCATTGATGAACCATTGCAATGTTTTTTTTATTTGCACTAAACCATACTCAATGGAAAACAAATTGTACGAATTCCGGTGGACTATAACAAATGTTTATGAAATTAAGCATTTTGTTTATAAAACTAAATAAAATAAACAATCTAACATTAAACGAAAAGCTTAGCAATGACAGCCATTAAGCCAACGGCTTTTAACTCTGTCTGTATATCTGCGTTTATAACGTTGAACAAACATTAATACAACGTTTTATGTACTACATATCTTTTATAATTTTAAGTATACACAAGTAGATAGCTATTACGCGCACGAAAATACTTATTCAAAGTTACACAAAAGTTTCAAGTTTTAAAAAAAATATTTTCGGTAAATTCCTGGGTTTATCCTTAAATTATAATTTTTCCTTTATTGCAATATTCAACGTTATTTGGTCAAGGTTAGGTCATTATTTTCGATAGCATTCACTTTCGCCAAATCTTCAACTAACGCGTCAAGTAACGCTCTAAGCTCTTGTTGTGCAAACTCCTGCGGTAATGGCAACCGTTCCAATACAATTTTATAATAAAACATGGATTTAACACTGGACAAACAAGTAATACACCTCGTACTAGGCATTCTAAATTTTGTGCAATTTCACTTTGACATAACGTTGTTCTGCTGTGGGACAAGGTAATAAATTAAAACGCTAACATAAGACTAAAGCACATTTTGTACGGACAACCCACGTTGATTTCGATTTTTAATATGCAATAAAACGAATATAGCTCATTCCAAAGATCATTATTCTCCAGCTGACTTGCGAAGCCGACATGTATTGACTTTCACTTAACTCTGAGCATTCCGATAGCAGATTGCCTCCAAAGTTTGTAAAAGTAACCAGCTCAAGCGATAATCCATAGGATCAGAGGTATGTGTTGCTGGATTCAGTAAACTCTCCATAGGGTGACTGCGTTGTGAAACAATTGGAGCAAATGGTAACGCAAATCTTATAAAGCATATTTTTCATTCAATGACCTTTATCTATATAACAAGGTGTGGGTGGTAATAAATAAAATTCCTCCGATTTGAATGTCTTTTCATAATCAAAATTGCATCTGTGATCAAAGCCGTCGGCGACGAAAGGTACCACAATTGAATGGCCAAAACTTTTATCCATTCATATGCCATCTTATGTATTAATGGGTCCATGGCCTGGAGTATTATGTATACCTGAAAAGAATACTAAATTAATAAAAGAACAATCTAATCTGTATAAGTCCTACTCACCACCGCGTGTTTTATATGAACGACATTTTTTTCCATTCAGGAAATGGAAAAGCGTAGTAGATGTCAAAAATCTCTACACTAAATTTCTGACTGTCAATGCACTGTGTTACCGACTTTAGACCTCATGCTACACACCACACATGTCGCGCATTACATATCTCAACCAATCATTCATTTGGTCGAGATTTAAACACTTATTTCCATGAATCTCAACATTATCGACAATACACGTCGAAATAATGTTGAATGGTGGGAATGCAACTCTGTTATACTTTTCAGTCAGGTTTCGAACCGTTCCGTGTGGTGGCAGACCACTTGTTGTGAAAACAAAGTTCACGACAAATTTTAAATAATTTTAGAAATACGTCGGTGACATCTACCGACACAAGTCTAATTATAAATGTACTAAAAGGCTAAAGCACCTTCCAGAGTGAATGCGTAAGTGCTAAAATCAGTCTTTCCGTTCTTTGCGCACATACGTATTTACTAATGGTGTTAAATCTTTAATTTCAATTAAATTTTCCTGCTTTCTTTTGGCAAAAATACATGGGATATCTTTGTTTTAACCCCACCCAAACACCATTGGCCAGCCAACAAGCCCAATACGATCATAATAATAAGCGCTCCCACTTCCAGAAATGACTGGATTCACTCTGAAACGCTCTAAAATGAGGCACGCGCCACTGCGTTCACTGTTGCTTGCCGTTTGTGCAACAAACCTTACGGAGTGAGACTGTGCACGATATACCGGGGTATTACGACCGAAGCGCGTCTACGCGAAGTTCTCATACACAAATATTGCCCAAATTGCCTATCGCCATTTAACCGCCTCGAAATATGCCCCAGCAGGGATAGATGCCGACGTTGCAATGAGCAGCACCATACGACGCCCCATATCGACGACGACCAGCCAATGCAAGGTAATAACGACGACGATGATTCGAGCTCGCATGGAGTACTCTACATCCACGATACTGAGCAATACAAGTCATGGGCACAGCAGGTAGAAGAAGCAGAGGAAGCAGAGAGTCTCGCCAACCAAGCAGAGTTAAATCGGACGCCACAACAGGGCGTCTCAGAGACGCAGCGATTCCGATCACCACTACGCCACGAGAGACCTGAGTTACGCTCGATTATGCACGGCATCATGCGCCCACAAGACGAGGATGGCGCGGAGACACGTCCTTTTCGCTCATCGTACCGCCCTACTGGTAAACAGCGTGACGACGCGGAACCGCATCCGTCCCGCTCGTTACGACGGTTTGCTGGGAGGACGGCCCCTAATAAAATGCGCAACAAGCACAAAGCTCTCGTTCGGCAACGGCAAACCCCTACAAGCTTCAGGAGTAACCGACTCCGGGATACTCTAGTAGCACCAATCATAACGCCATCCCTCGTCGCCATGGCGCCGACGCCAATAGTCCGCATTGAAGCCGCAGGCCGTTTTAATTTGGTCCGCGCCCTTTTAGACGCCTGCCCTCCCACCACCATTATCGATGCCAAGTTGGCCAAGGACCTTCGCCTAGAATGCACCAACACCGCGCGCTATTCGCGATGCACCGTAGTATTGAGAAGGTAGTATGAGGTAGCCGGAAAAGTTACAACCCAAGCCACTGTAGTGGCGAAATATGCTAGATTGAATCCAACGGCGAATATGGACCCGTCGATAGCTGCCCCATTTCAGTTTATGAAGCTGCCCGATCCGACGTTCTACCGATCATCACCGGTGCTGCTCATGCTGGGCGTCGATGTCTACGTCATATTATGGTCAGGGGCACACCCTCATCGACTGTCGACGGGCTGCTCACACAAGCCACGATTTTCGGTCTTGTTGTGTCTGGAGCCCTAGAAATATTTTTTTATATTTCAACGCGTATACTCTTATATATCTTTAAGTAAATATTGCACGGAATTACAAAACCACGTACTTTACTTAATCATTTTCTTTCTCTTTTCACAGGAGAGCGAAACGTGAGATTAATCACACGGCGTCTGCATCAGCACATCGATGCATCGCCTTACGGGACGTGCGATGACGTGGCATTCCTTCATCTCTCTTTTTTCTTTGTTGCTTATGGCAAGATGGCCGGTATGTTTAGGTCACAGACCTAAATAGTGTTAATTTTTTTCAAAGATTTTTAATATTACATCTCACATCTGTTGATTTACCACCACTCTTATTGTTTCTTTAACACATTTAATAAAACCCATTGTAAGCCTGAATTAACCGAATCCTTTTGGTGTTTTTATTCTCTCTTTTTTACCGCCTCAACTACCCCTTCTACAATTCCGTGGGTGAGCGCCGTGGCCACCATGAAATTGTACAGGATCACATACTTCATGCAATAGAGGTGACCAATCGCAAGATGATAAATGTGAAAATTCCACACCTTTAATTGTTGAAACGGAGGAAACATCAGCAGATAGTAAAATTGAGAAACAAAAAGAACTACCAAACATTTTACTACCATCCAAAAATGACAATGGTATTTATGATAACAACAATTTATTAAATAAAGAGATTATTACAGCTCTATCATTAGCTTGTCCGTGTCAACCAGACAAGTTTGACATACCCGACAAAGAATCTCCAAAATCTAGTGATAATCGCCGATTTAGCTCCTCATTTTATTATATGAACAATTAAAAGCCTTTTATGAACAATGACCGAATAAATGGTTATTATATTGGTTATGATTATGTATTCGGCGGCCACCGTGGTGTGATGGTAGCGTGCTCCGCCTACCACACCGTATGCCCTGGGGTCGCACCCCGGGCAAAGCAACATCAAAATTTTAGAAATAAGGTTTTTCAATTAGAAGAAAATTTTTCTAAGCGGGGTCGCCCCTCGGCAGTGTTTGGCAAGCGCTCCGGGTGTATTTCTGCCATGAATAGCTCTCAGTGAAAACTCATCTGCCTTGCAGATGCCGTTCGGAGTCGGCATAAAACATGTAGGTCCCGTCCGGCCAATTTGTAGGGAAAATCAAGAGGAGCACGACGCAAATTGGAAGAGAAGCTCGGCCTTAGACCTCTTCGGAGGTTATCGCGCCTTACATTTATTTTTTTTTATTTTTATTTGAGATGAATCTACTAAAAGAAGTGTATGGTGCACCGGATACACATATTGGAAACATTTGTCAACCTACCATAGCGCATGGTCAAAGAAAAGCACATCTTTTGAGCGCAATGGCTGCTTCGCCTTTTCGTAAAAAGTTAGATATTCGGCACCAACTTGATAAACAAATTATCGAAGAAGCAAAAAAATGGTGCACGTTTCTTAAATTTGGATGCTGTCAGAACCTTATCTGGTTTAGGAGTTGCCTTACGAGCTCACATAGAGAACTTATTGGAAGATGAGAATCCTAGAATTTATTTAATAGTTGGTAAGTTAATTTCTAGACATAATCCAATATTGCAAGCACATACTGAATCTTCCGAGCACGTAAGTAAAACGATTACTTTTGGATTGCTTGAGATATCAGCAACAGAAACCTGTCAAGCAATCGTCAACGAATGTAAAAGTCCGAACTTTGTGGTTACTGGAGCTTTTCGGCCGATGATTTAAAGACAAAACATAAGTTTTTCTTTTTCTCCTACGCGTTTCGATGGGTATTTTCCATCTTCCTCAGGGAGGTTGTATATTTTCACATAAAAATATAGACATAAAACAAAACAAACATTAGCATATTTAACAATGAATAAATTAGATAACTCTTTAGCAGACTTTTCGCTTACATTCAATGTCAAATAAATTTATTAAAACATATAAACATTACTAAACATAAATAAACAGCACTTAACATTCATTCATTCATGTTCACTATAAATCATCGGCTGAAAAGCTCCAATAACCACAAAGTTAAATAAAAATTTGCTTAAATTAATATACATACGTAAAAGTGTGAAAAGTGTGTGTTTTTGCATTAATTGCCGACTAAACAACATATGGTTCACCTGGCTATTTTGGTAAGATATGTTGTGATAAACAAAGATATTTCAAACTCTCCTAAAGTCGTAATCAAAGAGAGTTTTCTATGCTTTATCCGAATGAAAAGGGAGATGACAACGTTCATTTGCAATGAAATCACAGCAATCTTGTTGGAAAAATTTAATTTGAGAAAAAAAAGCTTTGTAGTCAAAGGCATGATGGTGCCCCTGTCATATCTGGGATAGGGAGGTGTTCAAGTGAAATTAAAAGACTTTCTCGATTCATGCAGCAGAAAAATGCAACTCCCTCAATCAAAGTTTTGTTCACCACAGTTGAAAAGATTTTTGTATATTTCGCTCACTCACATCGACGATGGGAAGAAATTTTCAAAAAGAGCGAAAGTTTGTCACGAACCTCTGACGATTTTGGCATAAAGCTTCTAAAAGAATTGAAGAAAGAAATATGTGGTTAATACTATGTACAAACACACACCAAATTAGTAATTTATACCATTTGGGCAATTTATTACCCAATTTATCATATAATAAATTATAATAATAAATTACCAATTTAAAAAAAATTGCGTAATAAATTGTTTCAAACTGCAAACGTGACATTGTAAAGTGTGTTTATTGCGTAGATTTAAACGTCAGTTACGCAGGACGCAACTATATGGTTGGCTCATCTCATCAGCAGATTTTATTTTTTTCATTTCACCGGAGTAGGGATTGTAAAAAAAGATGGCAAACTTAAAATGAAACCAAACATTGAACGCATTTTCTTACAACACACAAAAATTTCAAAGTTTTATGTTTTCATTCCATTCGCCTAATGCCAATACGCACATTTTGGCAGTCTTGAACAAAGGTATGTTGTTGCTGTAGATATGAGCCAACCAGCTATCAAATTTCTATTGTGTAAGCTAAATTGAGTTGTATGAACCACTTAATTTAAATCAAATTGCCTCAATTTATTTTTCTGTTTGAACATAGTATAAACTAATAAATCTGGAGAGAATGCACCTTATGATCGAATTGGTGAGGAATCTGTCAGTGGTTTAAGGATTCAGTACATCGCGTTGGGCATCTCGAATTAAAGCTGTGGAGCGGTAATACAAAATTTTGAATGTATCGTTAACTGCCTGGAGAATGAAATTTCAAAAGTAGGAGCATCTGGGAAGATATCATCAAAGCTCGACCGTTATTGTCCTCGATGAACTGGTTGTTTTTACTATCTTGTTATGGTGGCATTCAGTTTTTACCGCAATCAGTTCTGTCCAAATTCAATTACAGAAAAGGAACCCGATCGAATTAAGGCGCAGTGGTGCATGACAAATGTTCGCTGTCCCCACTTTTGTTTAATTTCTACATATCTAAGCTACCTTCACCACCGGAAGGAGTCACAATCGTTTCCTACGCCGATGACTGCACAATAATGGCCACAGGCCCAGGCCCACAGATCGATGAGATATGCAATAGAATAAACGGCTACCTCCCTGATCTCTCCAGTTTTTTCGCCTCGCGAAACCTGGCATTATCACCTACTAAATCTTCCGCGAACTTATTTACAACATGGACGTCCCAAATGTCGACCATTTTGAACATCCACATCGATGGCACTACACTACCGACTGTCCTACACCCCAAAATCTTGCGTGTGACGTTTGATCAGGATCTACATTTTGGTGAGCACGCAGCCGCAATTGTTCCGAGAATTCAGAGCCGTAACAAAATCCTCAAATCCCTCGCTGGCAGTACTTGGGGAAAAGATAAAGAAACGCTCATGACTACATACAAAGCAACTAGCCAGCCGATTACGTGCTACGCGTCACCCATATGGTCGCCAAGCCTAAAATTACCCACTGGAAGAAGCTACAGGCCTGCCAAAATACTGCTCTCAGAATCGCCACGGGCTGTCTTCTTATGTCCCCAGAACACCATCTGCATAATGAGGCGAGAATACTCCCCATCAGGGAGAGAAATGAGATGCTGACCAAACAGTTCCTGTTGAATACGCAGAAACCTGAGCATCCTAACAGACATCTATTGATGAGCCAGCACCACCTAGGGGCTTAAGGAGTCATCTCCGTAAGCATTTTGAGGAAATACGGCACCTGAGAACCCAGCCGTATGAAGCGAAAAAACACAAGCAGGTCCTTGGTGAAGTCCACAAACAGGCGTCGGACATTTATGCCGAGAATTGGCCGGTGAATCCAGTACTCAAAGAAAAGTATCCAAAACTCGCTGAAGAGGAACGCATACTCCCCAGGGAAACGCGTGTCACTCCTGCTCAACTTCGTTCTGGATACTGTAACAGGTTAAACTCTTACCTATCCAGAATCAACCCCGACATACCAAATGTATGCCCCGCTTGCAATGTGTCCCGCACATGACACCAATCATCTCTTTAATTGTAATGTGGAAACAACGCCTCTAACACCCCTTTCCTTATGGTCCACCCCTGTTGAAACAGCAAGTTTCCTTGGACTCCCGTTAGAGGATATTGATGACAATTTGTGATCTTGTCGCGGCTGTTAGGTGGGGCGAAGCACTGCTACAACAACAACATGACAAATGTTCGAGGAGAAGACTGCCAATTCAGCATAAAAATCTCTTACAAAACATAGAATGAAATACTAAGAAGTTTTGTACACAATGACTACCGAACTACATGAAAGAACGGAAATTTTCAGTATTTTGATGCCTGAAACTTTCAAAAATCTCGATCACGATGATTTGAAAAACTGTGTTATTACTTTATCAAAGATGTGTTCAGAGTTTTTCACTACTCATTTGAAAAATGAGCTGGTCGCTTTTACTGACATGTATTTTACAGAAAATCGGGATTTTACTGACGACAGTCCATTACAGTATTTGGAGTTTGTAATTGAACATAATATGATACACAGTTTTCCAGAATGCTGCAGTTTATTTCGACTGTTCTTAACTTTTCCTGTCGGTTCAGCTAGTGCCGAACGAGTCATGAGTTTGTTGAAAACTGTTATCGCCGATCTTCTTTAGTTGAGAATACACACAATTTTTGTATTCTGTACTTCGAAAAATCAGTAGCGACGTTGATCCATTTGGACTATACAATGGAATTATTTCTGAACGCAAAGCTAGGCGTGAATTCAAAGTGACATATTTCAATGTTTATCATTCTATTAATATTAATTATCTGGGAAACCTAAAAAAATGATATCATACAAATTATGATTGTTTATGTTTTTATCTATGATTAAAATTACTTTTCATAAATACAGTAAATTTTTTTCACTGCGAAAGTGGACCCCCTAGATACCATGCCGACCGGGCCCTTTTCCTTAAATCCGCCACTGGAGGAAAACATGTGTGGCATCAAAAAAGCCTAACAATTGCAATAAAATAATGTGTATATGGGATAGCAGATAAGGCATAGAAAATATCGGCAAACACAAAAAAATCGAAGCGCGAAACTGAAGTTAGGAATAAATGTCAAAAAAATGTATATAATAAAAGGTGAGGTGAAATTAGCTGCAGCGAGTACGGCAAAAAAATCAAAATCGAAGTGAAAATCACTTCAAAAGGCTTTACTTCTCACTCTATTACTGCAACTAGAAGGTGAGAATAAAAAAAAACACAATCAAAAGAAAAATGGCAATATGCCCGTAAAAGCAAAAAAAACAGAACTAAAAGAAAACTAAAGAATCTTATTGCCTTATTTCACCCCGTCTCGCTCAGCTAACTTGACCTTTACATAAAACTTCTATTTCCATACATATAAATACAAACTTCTTTACAGCTTGAACACATATATATATATATATAAATAAAAAAACTTATAAAACAAAACAGCTTCCTTCGGTGATTGTGGACCATCTCCAAGGGTTGGTGCTTCTGGATGGATGTCTCCGCTTTGTGATGCGCGTCTGGCGAAATAAGTGTTGTTGCAGTCACGGGCTTTAAAAGGGGTTCACTTCTATGGGTAGATAGATTTACGGCGGTATCGTATTACCTGGTGTTGTTGTGGTGTGTAGTGCTTGTTACAGTGGGCATGTGCGGTACGTACTAGTGCGTCATTCCGTTGTTGGTGTTGTGCGAGGTGGGTGGCACTTCCTTCCTCATGGATGTGAACTAAAACAAAAATTACAAAAAAAATAATATGCTCACAGCTTCAAAACCTGGTCGGTGACCGCTCTCTGCACAGCGGGCCGCTAGTGCCGTTTTTAATGTATTCCCTTATGTTCTACATTTTATGTCTGATCGATGTCCTGATATTCTTGTTCTAAGTTTGTTTTTTGTTGTACCTACATATATCTTACCACATGTATTGTTTTCGTCACCAGCACACGGGATATTGTATATAATGTTATTTTTGTCTAAGGTTGCCACTTTACTTTTCATGTTGTTAAAGAACAGGTTAGTAGTGTACGCCGGTTTATGTGATATTTTGGTGTTTTCCTTATCATATATATCTGAGTATCAAGTTGTCGTGTGTGTCGTCGAGTTGCTCCGTGCTATTTGGTGTCTCGCAATCGTTTTTTTAAAGCAAAGTTCTGTATCAGATATGCTTTCGCAACAATCTATACTTTGTTCAGACTGTAATGTCCCTATCAATCATGGTAATGCTATAAAGTGCAAAATATGTGAAAGTTCTTATAATTATTCATGTACAGAAATAGATATAAATAAAATTTCGCATATTCTAACTGAATATTTAAACGTTTTTTTTTGTTTGCAATGATTGTCTGAGTGCTTCATCTAACTTGATTGCTATGTTTTCTCCTTTAACTAAAGAGATTAGTACTTTTAAATGCCAGATGGTTGATCTACTTAGCAACAATAACATTGGTTCAAAAATTTATATACAACAAAGCAGTGATACAAACATCTCTGCCAGTGGTTTAAAGCTCGCTGAACTTTCGTGTGACAACAACAATAGGCAAAAATCATCTGTGTCTAAAAAAACAATGCCTAATATGCAATCTCGCGAAAATAAACGCACGGCAAATTCAAAACTGCTAATGCTGTCTACAACATCCGTTCGTTTGGTTCTCTGGTTACCGACACAAATGCAAATCGCGCTGCTACGTCTGCTGTTACTAACTCTGCTGCGCAACTTATCAGCTCTGATGAGACAAATGATTGCGCTACGTTTACACCTTCACTTTCTTCTGCTGCCACTCAATCGCCAAACATCTTCTTCAATGCTGTCGCTGCTGATGATAATAATTTCGGTACCGAAAACAATAATAATTCCGAAAGCAATAAAATACCGAAAATAGTAATAGGCAAAGAAGTGTAGTTGTTGGGCGTAATATATCCTGTGAACTTGAAGTCGTTGCCAAAAAGAAGTGGGTGCATATTCCGACATTCAAACCCTCTGTTACTGCTGCAAATGTCGCTGATTATATAGCTAAACATCTCGGAATTGCTAGTAGCTACATAACTTGCATTATTCTCTTAAAAAATGGCACATCTCTGAATGACGTTGAGAGAGTGACTTTTAAACTTGGCGTTTCTCCTTTATTTCATGATTTTCTTTTTGATGAAAATTTATGGCCTTCAGGCATTATTATTCGGCCCTTTCGTAAATTCCAAAAAGAGTAATTTATGTGTAGATTCTCGCTTGCCTAATTGTAGTGATAGTGCTCCTAGAAATAAAAACTTGTTGAATATCTACTTTCAAAACATCTCGGGAATGCGCACAAAAGCCAAAGACGTATTGTTAGCCACCTTTCGGTGTTAATACGATGTTTATGTTATCGTTGAAATATGGTTAAATAGTAATTTCGCTCACTCAGAATTTTTTTACCCTAAAATCTTTAATATATATCGGAAGGAGCGAGACGCAATTAAGACTAACTGCTTAGGAGGCGGAGGCGTTTTAATAGCGGTCAATCGAATGTTTCGTTCTTCACTAATTCAATTAGAAAATGCTGATTTCCTTCTTGATCAGTTGTGCGTATGTGTTCTTGGAAGTCTCGGTAAATATTTCATTTGTGCTTCATATATTCCACCTACCAGCTCTGATTCTCTGTT
>JARSSU010029482.1:0-10973 GCA_029619165.1 Eurosta solidaginis
TTTTTTATTATTTTGGTCTTACTAGCCTACTAGGAATAAGTATACCCACACACTTATAGTTATCTGTGTTACGAACACACGCACGACTCGTCTGGGGTTTATTAGTCGGGCGCCTAGCTAAATGCATCCGTAGCCCGTGAGATAGATGAATGCTAAGTGGAGCGGTGTAGCTGTTTAGAAAATGATAAGGGCTGTCTGTCCTGTTTGAAGACGCAAACTGAAGTCTTCAATGTCTGGTACAGATGATATTCGTCAGCAGTTTGGAGGCCATGTGAACGGCAGCAGGTATCAGACGTGGTGAAAAACTGTGAACAAATGCGGACACGCGTCATTGAGAAGAAACGTCATTTTACACCTCAAACAATTTAAACACTTACAATTTTCATGCGATCTGTAAATTATGTGTACATTCAGCAGAACGAGCGCTGAGTGTAAAAGTCTTTATGTCAGTGAGAAAATATTCATCAAACGCCATTGAAAACAAAAAAAGTCATTCTGCAACAGTGCGTATGAGTTTTGAATGTCAGAATAGTGTACACTGGCTGCCAGGAAAACTCACGAAGTTTTTGTCAGTGAGTTTTGTTGTTCACAGTTTTGCTTTACAGAATCAGAATTTCAAAGTTTACACAATTTTTGTGTACACTTTAAAACTCACAGTTAGCGAATAGGGCCCCAGGTATATTTGGATGTCCGATTAATCGTTTTTCTTTTCATTTTGCTAGCTAGAATGAGGAGGATGAGTACATATAGGGCATACATTGATGTCCAAACAATTTTTAGGATCGGTCATATGATGAATTTCATATTAAAAACCGATATGCATTGAACCTAACACCCTCATGATTTTGATGAAATTTTGCATACAAGTACCCTTTACCTATACAAACACAACTCATTATAAGCTTTTATTACTTTTCTTGGCTGTTGTCTGTAATCAAATCTTGCAAGTTAAATTTCATACACTTCCCGGTGTCCGATTGAGCTGAAATTTTGCACACATGTATAACACCGATGACAATGCAATATTACTTTGCGAGAATTCTATAAATTAATCGATAACAGAGTTATCGGTAAATATCTGTATTCACAAGGGAATAAAAGCCTAAGTCCTCAAGAACGCAGGTAACTTCGCTTTGTTTGTATATGCAACAAACGTGAAGTTAGCGACTGTTATCGCTAAATGTTGCATACTTTTCTGCGCATTCTTGATTTTGTTTTACAGATTTTTGGGCGATGGAACAGAGCAGAGATCTACAATGAGTAGTGTGTAAACTGAACGCGGACATAGGCAAAGTCCCAATAAAAATATAATTTTAAGTTCGTTAACACTCGAATAGAGAAATTGACTGTTCAAATTGGACTTGGAAGAACACCTTGTAATGTGGGTGCATTAAAAGAAATGGGATAGGATGAGAAACGTTACAAATAACTAAGTAAGATTCAAATAATATTTAAACATATTTTACACTACTAAAAAATTAAAAAAAATCATATTTAAATTTAAATTTAAGAAAAAAGCGTTTCTAAGAACAAGCTTCTATTAATTGTTAATAAAACGAACTTTTTTTTAAAAAAGTAAAAAATAAAATTAAAGAAAAAAAACTTTTAAAAATAGCTTTATTATTGGTTAATAAAATTAACTAAAAAAGTAAAAAATAAATTGACTGTAAAGGAATATAACACTTTATAAGTTCATTGTAAACTTTAACGATAATTAGGCTTCTTCGTCTGCGACACAAAAAAATTCCATATTGTACATAATTATATATTTTTAACATTAAAACTTTACACCTAAATTATTAAATATTACAGTTTATATCACAGTCCTAATTGTTCTAATAAAAGCGTGTTACACTGTTGATAGCAAGAAAAGGAGGTACTAATGTTCTTAATTATACACATCAACTTCGAATACCTTTCCAATGGTATCAAGATCTTTGAAATCGGTTGAGCCGTTCGTAGTTATCGCAGCTCAAAAGCACCTATTACTGTCATTTCCACGTATTTTTCACAACTTTGACACCTTGCCACGGCCCACAATTTCAAAAATGCAATTTCTAAAAACACGAGGTAGTGTTTGTATAGGTAAAGTGTACCCTCTGTGCAAAATTTCATCAAAAATCTGAGGGCGTCGGGTTCAAATGTGCTCTAGATTTTGATATGAAATTCATCATATGTATAATATATGTCCCATACAACCGATTGTTCAGACAGAAGGCTTTATGTCATTTCTTCATCTTAAACATTGAAATTACACAAGATGATTAAATATAAGGCATACATACATTGTTATTTAAAATATAGTATATATAATATATATGTATCCCATACAATTGATGGTTGAGATTTTATGAATTTTTGAAATTTCATTAGATTATTGTTCAGCTCCATTCTTGAAAGGTATGAGGACTTCGGCACAGCCAAAGACAGTCCCGTCCTTACTTGTTTTATTTTAAATTAGTATAGAGCACCTGAATATGTATATTTATGTTGGAACACAACTGGTGGTAAATTTTACTCCACTCAGTAGCATTTTTTCTTGTGCCTTGTGTGTCGTGTGACGCTGTTGGCGTTTGTCTTTCCTCTGCGCCAATAATTCTCTGTGATATCTTTCTATCGCAGCGGGGGGTAGGCCGGGCATGTGTTTCGTGTGTTTGTTTTGTCGTAGTAGCAAACCAAGTGGCTGCTTTTCCGTTTTTTGTTTTCCGTTAAAAAATCTTTCGCGTTAACCTCTTAAATTCAGTATCTATTTTTGAAGGTTAGTCCCACACACAAAACGCGTGTTTTTGTTTCGGCTTCTAGTTCCTGGAGGAGGAGAAATATATATGCTTTTAATGAGTTGTATTCAAACTTTTTTTAATCTGTTGAATGCGTTACGTCTAACTTTCGTATGAGAGATCATACCCCTTGTTTGTTAAGTTAAGTACAAGAATACGCCTTTATAATTAGCTTCATTTGTATGTTTGATTTTGTATGTCACACCCGTTCCCTTCCATGCGGAGGTCTATTCCCCATGAGGCGAGCATCCAAGCCTTGCTCCAGGATAATGGATCAAGTTCCCAGACATCGATACACTCCAACGCGGGTTCATTTGAACGATCTTATTCTTCTTGGTGTGGGGGGAAGAGACCTGCGAGGGACCTTCGGGGGTTTCGTTGTTGCGAATTTTCCACCCGCTTGGACACCCCTCTCGCCTCCCTACTTGCATCACTAGTAGAAGGTGCGTAAGGGGGGCGGGGTTGTACCATCCGAAGACTCCGTGGGGTTCCGACCCCGTGGCGGAGAGGAAGTCCAACTTAACGTCAACAGTCGGTGGCCCCATTGGTGCGCCGCATCGGCTCACGCCGGAAACCAGCGTCGGAGAGGGGGTTCGTGCCGGTCCCCCGTTTCGGGCGGCGAGTCATTTTCGTTTACCCAGACCCAGGACGATGATAGGAAGGGTAGTCCGAAGACACCACTCGCGTCGTTTTTGGTGCAGCGGGGGGTCCACTCGCGCCCACGACCGCCCCTCCTTCCCCTCCCTCACTTCTCCCTCAGCTAACTAGAGGGAGTTGTTTTCCCTGCCGCGTCCGGCCAGCCGCCCAAACCAGTGCCCTGAGCGAGGGGAGGGGGGGTTTTTTGTCATTTAAAGGCAGCGGGCCGCGTCACACCGAGGTGGGCGAACCGGGATGGAAGGATAGTCCGAAGTACACCATACTTCGCGTCCGTCCCCCAGCCCAGATGAAGGGTGAACCCTCGTGCCTGACAATCCGCCCCCTTGCCATTCATCCTAGGCTAGCCGAGTGGGCAATTTTGTCTACCAAGTTAAGGAAGGCTATTTCGGTGTAACCTGGAACATTAAACATTACCTCAGGCTGAGAGCTTTGAAGAATAAAATTAAAGGGGAAAAAAATCCGAACAAAATGTTTAAAGACGATGACCCCTAAGGTTTTAAAACTTGGACATGTTTGGGTTTTTTGTTTTTGTTTTGACCTGTGTCTCCAAAATGGAAAGGTATTAAAAGAAGTAATTTTTAAAAGGGGAAAATGGGCCATAGTTCCCCTATAAGTTGGGGACGCCCAATTTCCCCGGGGAAATCGCCATCAAGGTGGGATCAGGGTGTGGACCTCCATAAACCTGAGTTGGTACGATATTGGGTATAAAATTTAAAAGTATAAATTGTATTTTAAAAGGGAGTGTCCCCCCCCTTAAGTTTCGAGATATCGGCATAAGGTGGGACCCAGGGGGTGGACTCACAATGCGCGCGTACGATATGGGTATCAAATAAGGTGTTAATATTTCTTTTAAAAACGTAGTGGGCCTTAGTTCACGCCCTTTCGAGATATCGCAATGAGGGTGGAACCAGGGGTGACTCCTAAGAATGTTTGTTTACGATATGGGAAATTCATATTAATGTTATTAATAGATGGTTTTACAAAAATGGAGTGGCGGCCCTTCGTTGTATAATGAAAGGCTTTTCCCGAGATGTGGGCCCAGGATACCCAGACAAAATCATCTGCCCGTGTACCACCGCGAAAATTTAATTTATATAAGTAACTAATACCGAAAAACATTAATTTCCTGCCAAATATTCCAAGGCTTTTTAATTTCGCCCCTCCAGAAATTTTTCATAATCCTCTTCTACTTAATATGGTAGGCCTTCACGCCCATTTTACAAGTTTTCTTCTATAGTTAATATTTTTTCTTCAATAAACAAAACCAATTACCATGTTTTATCCCCCTTTCCCCATATTTGGTAGAAAAATTATAGCACTTTTTTTTCATTTTTCGTAAATTTTCGATTCCGAAAAATGGTCGTGGCCATACTTCGGAAAATTCCCCCCATTTTTATATACCAATATAACAGTGAAGTTAAAGAAAAGTACATGAAACTACAAAAGTTTTAGTAAAGATATATCCGCATTTTTGCTCAAAGTATTGTGTAAAAAAACGGCCTAGCGGAAAGACAGACGGTCCGACCTGTGTATAAAAACCTGTGCGTGGCTGTAAAAAATAGTAAATTTTTGTTAAAATTTGACTTAAAAAATTTATTTTTTTAAAGTGGGAGTGTTCGTCATCCGATTTGCTAATTTTTTTTAGCACACATACGGTAATAGAAGAAAGTGCCTGCCAAAATTCAAATTTCATCAAATATCTTCAAAACGACTGCGAAATTACAGCTTGCAAAACTTTTAAAAACCCATTACCTTCTTCTAAAAGTGGGCGAGGCCACGCCATTGTGCAAAATTTTACTAATTTTCTATCTTGCGTCCAATTTAAATAAGCGAATCTGAGATGAGCGCCCAGGAACCAAAACATAACCATATACCAAAAATTCAACAAAGATACATCCAAATTTTACAAGTAAAACGTGATTTAACGGACGGAACTGGACCGACATGGCTAATTTAATTCTTTTTTCCGCCCAGATCCATTTTGATATATAGAAAGATCTAATCTAACTCGATTAGTTTATGTCCGTAACGGATAACGTTATGCGAAAAAAAAAAGGTTATTATACTCTGTGGCTCTGCTCAGCTGAGTATAAAAGAGGCAACCACTCCCGCTGGCTCACTCTTCGAGGGAACTGAATTAAGGCAAAAAAGCAAACTCGCTGTTCTATATGGGTGGTTCCCGCAAACTGGTTGTGAGAAACCAATACACCATTATTGTGATTTTCTTTGACTTGTCTTGTGTTGGACGGAACACACATTGGTTTTTGCCTATCAGTCCGTTTGGTAGCGTGTGGGGTTAATTTTAACATAGTGGTTGTTGGCTATGCTATAGAGAAATAAGTACAGGGGGGTTCAGGTTTTAAATGATATAAGAAATACAGGGGGGTGATATTTATTGTAACGCTACGATTACAAACTCACGATAAATTTGAAAAGAAACCAAAAGATTAAAACTAATACATATATAGAAACCAACACCCACCACACAATAATAACAAACAAAATACCTGCATAAAAATGCAGCATTAAAGCACTTTGTTAACAAAGGACTTGAAAAAAAAACAACCTCTTACATAAGAGGCATATAAGAGAGAAACTTAGGTCAATTATGAAAATATCGCTGAAACCAACGGAAAAAAAAAAAAAAAGCCACTAATAGATAACTCAAGAAGGACAAATGGAGAAACAAAAGAAAAAAATTAAAAAGGCAAAATAAAAGAAATTGGACAAAAACTATGATATATTACTGGAAAAGAAACAATATAAATTGGGAAAATTTCTTTTAAAAAATACAACCATTAACACAGCATTCCAAACATCGAAAAAATGTAGGGCGAAAACTAAGAAATAATTAACTAAACTCAGAATTTATCAGGTTAGCAAGCCCAACCGGTTATACAAGCTTAACCTGCCGGAATGTGCCACCCCAATAGTTTAATGGAACAACCAGGAACCGCAAATAAGAGTGGGTTCAGAAGAATATCATTTACAATTAAAAAATAAACACCCCGAACGCAAACATTATACCCAACACTTTCGGCCAACACCACATGGTCGAGAAACGAATTGTTAACGTAGCCGTTACAAAAACATCAACCCCCCCTTATTTCCCCTTATTCACTTAAAACTGAACCCCCCTTTAACATTATTTTTTATAGCTAGCCCAAACAACCACTATGGTAAAATAACCACACGCTACCAACGACCCCTGATTAGCAAACCAATGGTCTGTTCCGTCAAAACAAAAAGCACAAGAAAAACACAATAAAATGGGTTTACTGTTTTTCCAAAAACCAGTTTTGCGCCACCACCCTATAAACATCGAACATTTTGCAATTTTTTTGCAATTCAGTCCATCGCAGGTAGCCCAGCGGGAAGTGGTTTCCTTTTTACCAACTCCTGAGGCAGAGCTCACAAGAGTATATTAAACTTTGTTCGCATAAACGGTAATCCGTTCGGCAAAAACTACTCGAGTTAGATATGAACTTTCTATATATCAAAATGATCTGGGCGAAAAAGAAATTAATTTAGCTTTAAAACAAGGACAAAAAAATGCCCACTCCGGCTAGCCCAGCTTGAGTGGAAGGGGCCGCCGTGTCATTGGCACGGTCACCCTCCACCGGGGTTGGTGACGACCGCGGAGTGGTTTGGTCCTTTTCTTCGGACTTAACCCTCCCTCCGTCGCCCCCACCCTGTGTTGGAGCGGTCCCCCACCGCCCCCAATGACCCAAAAAACCCCACCTCCCCCCCTAGCTCGGAGTGAGCGGAAAGGGGGCGCTGTCTTGGAGCCGAGTCCCCCTTTCACCCTGGGCTGGACCCCGACACGAGTGTGGTCCTTCCGGACCTATCCCCTTCCCCTCCGGTTCCCCAACCTCCGGTGTTTGAAGCGGCCCCCGCCTGCCTAATACTGCAATATATGAAACCAAATAACACCCCTCCCCCCCTCAGCTCTGTTTTTAGTAGGCCTGGCCCGGAGCGGAGGACCCACTAACCTTCTCTAGTTAGCCCTTGGGGAGGGAAGAGGATCCGGCCCCAGTGGGCCGCGAGTCACTTTCCCCTGCTGCACCAAGACCGACGCGGAGTGGTGTCTTTGGCCTACCCCCTTCCTTCCCGTTTGGGGTCGGTAAGGAAATGACTCGTCGCCCGAACGAACCCGCACCGACACGCCCCTCTCCGCAGCTCTGGTTTCGAGCCGTGAGCCGATGCGTTGCACAACAAGGTGGCTACCGCTGTTTGCTCGTGTTCAATGGTGCACTTTTCCCTTTCCGCCACGTTGGTATAACCAACGGGCCGGGGTCCGTCCTGGTTGGTACAACCACCAACCGCCACCCCCCCTTTACGCAACCCTTCTACTAGTGTGCAGTTAAGTGGGGCCGGGGGGTTGAACCAACGCCAAGCTTTGGAAAACCACGCACCAAACTATACCTCGAGTTTCCCCCCCACCGGAATACCCCCCCACCCCTCTTACTCCCCCAGGTGAAACGACCCCCCCCCGGGGCCCCCCGAAAAAAATTCGATCCCTAACCGGAAGAATACCGATCAACCCCGAATTTTCCAGAAAAAAACAAACCCCATACCGTCAAACCAACCCCCCCGGCCGGAACCGAGCCCGCCGCGTTCCCAGGGTAAAACACCCATCCCGGCCCTCCTACTTCCCCCCTCCTATCGCAACGGCCCCCCTGGTAAGCCGCCTCCCCAGTGGGCCCCCCAACCCCGCCCCCCCCACATGCCGGTCCCCACCCGCATCGTCCGCCCTCTTGGTGCCCCCGCCCCCCCCTGCTTTTCCAATCCCATTTCCCCGCCCCAGTGCGCCACCGCGCAAACGTTGGCCGTCCCCGCCCCCTTACTAAAACCCACACTTCAACCCCCTTGCTAATCCAGAAATCCCTCACCAATTGGCCTGTGGGTTGGCCGCCCGCCCGTGCCAACCACAACCACTTGGCCCCCCGTTCCGCCCACCCCCCCTAATCGCCCCCCATTTCCAGCTTTGCCCCGCTGGCTACGACGACAGTGCCCGTTTTCCTTTCCCGGCCATTTTCGCCCAATTCCCTACCCGCCTTTTTTTTAGCCCGGCTGCTTTCCGTGTTCTGCCGCTTTTGCCTAACGGACAACCGTTGTTTGGACCCGTCCCGCCCCAATCCTACCGCCGTTAAGCCCGCCGGCCAAAATACGTCCCCGCCCCGCTGCTACCCACCCCATCCACAGCCGCTTGACCTCCAAGGAAGCCGCCAAGCATTATTTGTTCGGCCACAGAAGCCAATGGAACCACCAAGCTGCGAGCCCGCTGCCGAAATGCAAATAGATGACCGTTTCTATATACCGATTACCATCGAGGGCATGAGCGGGCGCGCACTAGTGGACACCGGCGCCACCCTTTCATACGCCGATGAGTCAATACGAAATCACCTGGAGAGGAGCAACATCAAACCACATCTTCACAGACGGAGCGTCCAAATGGCAGACAGACGTGTGGTCTATATTTCGAATTCCTACCCAGCAAGGATTAAGTACCAAGTACGAGTGACTAAAAGCAATGATGTCCGTCATCCCGAACCTGGTAGAACGGATGATCTTAGGAATGGACTTTCTACGGGAAAGGGGAATCACCCTCACCCTAGACGGCCCAGCCGTTAGAAGTCACCTTGACCAGGAGATCAGCCTAGTTAGACACACTATGTGCAATGACCAGCCGGGAACACGGGAACAATGGTCAAAATCGGGAGCACCACCAGAAGCGATTGAGTAAAACCGTTAGCCCAATTACCGCAGCCAAACTTTCGACCATCCATAAACATAACCGACCGCTGAAACAACGCTTCTACCCCCGTTACCCGGCTATACAAAAATACAACTTCAATAAAGAGTACCGAAAAAGAGCGCCAAACGCGATATGCAATGCGCTCCCCCGCCGCCCGTTACAAAACACCTAACCAGACATATTTTACTCAATAAAAAGCTACAGAGAAGAGCCCGGTGTGATTATTGGCAAGCATGCAATATCCGCAGCCATGGGAAATAGTAAACGCCGACTTCGTACCACCACTACCACGTTCCAAGCAAGAAAGCAATTACATCCTCGCCATGATCTACAAATTCTACAATTGGATTGAGTTAATCCCGGCGCGCCAAGCAAAAACGGCAAGCGTGCTCAAAGCACTACAAGGAAAGGTCACATACTTACTTGGTTGTCCGAAAACCTTCCTCACCGACAATGGGAAGCAGTTCGGCGGAAAAGCGTTAGCACCGTTCCTGAGCGACCACCGCACATGGGATTAGGAAATTCCACAAATGACACTTGCAATAAACATGGTCAGAAAAGAGGGAACAAAAGCATCTGCAACAGGCATAAACTTTGGCGAAATAAAACGACGTCAGAGCGGGTGCACACGGAGGAGCAGTACCAGTGGCCAGCCAACCAAGCAAAAACGCAAAGGGGACCAATTTTTTTGGGTCACATTTTACCGAATACCTGATGGCCATGATGAAATCACAACCCGAGGAAGATGGAAACGAAGAAGAAGAATGTTATGTATTATAATGCATTGTATGAAATATACTCTGTTGGTTTTAATAACAATCAAATGTAATTATTCTTACGTTATACAAATGAATTAAAACGTGACATATAAACATAAACTCTGTTAGCTATAAGTGGAATGATTCTGTATATTTTTGAGAGAAAAGAAAAAAATAATTAATTAAGTGATTCGCCCACATGCACACCGGCATAAGACCGAGGCCATGCCTGGAGATCCATCTCTCCCCAACCCCCCTCCCCAAAACCCGCAAAGCTTTTTTTTTCCATCCCCCAACCAAAGGTGGGGAAAACCTAATAACCATAGCTGCCGGTGGGTCGGCTCAGGAAAACGGTTGGCTAAACGCCCTTTTTTTTCCCGCCCCGAACTGCCTTTCCCCAATTGTCGGTGAGGAAGGGTTTTTTCGGACAACCCAAGTTAATATGTGACCTTTCCTTGTAGTGCTTTTGAGCACGCTTGCCGTTTTTTGCTTGGCGCGCCCGGGATTAACTCAATCCCAATTGTAGAATTTGTAGATCATGGCGAGGATGTTAATTGCTTTCTTGCCTTGGAACGTGGTGTAGTGGTGGTACGAAGTCGGCGTTTACTATTTCCCATGGCTGCCGGATATTGCATGCTTGCCCCAATAAATCACACCGGGCTCTTCTCTGTTCTTTTTGTTTTTATTGAGGAAAATATGTCTGGTTAGGTGTGTTTGTAACGGGCGGCGGGGGAGCGCATTGCATATCGCGTTTGGCGCTCTTTTTCGGTACTCTTTAATGGAAAAGTTGTATTTTTGTATAGCCCGTGTAACGGGGGGTAGAAGCGTTTTTTCAGCGGTCGGTTATGTTTATGGATGGTCGAAAGTTTGGCTGCGGTAATTGGGCTAACGGTTTTACTCAATCGCTTCTGGTGGTGCTCCCGATTTTGACCATTGTTTCCCGTGTTCCCGGCTGGTCATTGCACATAGTGTGTCTAACTAGGCTGATCTCCTGGTTCAAGGTGACTTCTAACGGCTTGGGCC